>PVHY01020758.1:0-19055 GCA_004024945.1 Uropsilus gracilis
AAAAAAAAAAAAAAAAAAAAAAAAAAAAAATTAAATTAAATTTAAAAATAAATAAATAAATAAATAAAATGGAGTCTTTAAGCGAAGATAGCAAAACTGCATTATCTGTCCTGTTTGAACTAGGTCAAAAATCTTTGGATTCAGCCAAACGCAATTGTTTTAAGAAATCCTCAATCAAACAATTGTTTGGGAAGCCATCTGGATCCTAAGGACTGATCATTATGGACTTTTTGCCAGAGAACAGAATCAGTAGCCAAGTATGTGTAGCCAAGAAAAGTTTAAACTTGTTAGCACTTATTCTATTATTTAATCACTTACCTCCATTTTTTAAGTATTGGCACCCCCACCCCTTCTCTAAGCTAGGAAAACTAATAACAGACAAGATAAGTGTTTGGTATTACAGAGGAGAAGAAATAACCTTCCCTTTACCTTTCTAGGATCTTGACTAATACCCCTTGTAAGAATACAGATTAAGAAGGGGAAATAAAAGTAGTTTAATAACATGCAAACCTTCTTCATACATGGGTGATACCCAAAAATGAGTAACTCCCTAAAATGACCAAAGTTACCTCCTTAAATACCATTGCAGCTATAGTCAAACTATGGTGGGGGGGTGGGAAAAGATGCAGTTATGTGAGATTATCAAGCAAAGGACAATAAATATGAAGATGGTGCCTATACGGAATTAAATTTCACCTTGCCCATTAACTAGAATTTTAGGACCATTCTCCATTTCTTCATACAGTGAGGGACATAGCCTTACAAATAGAGATTGCCCTTGTAAATATCCCTCACAAAAGGATTTCTACTGGGTTTTCAGAGCTTTTCATATGCCTACTCTTTCTTTAAAAATGACCAGAGAGTCATATTTTGGAGGTAGTATACTCTCCTCCCTTCCAGTATTCAAAACTGTTTGATAGTAAGAAAGGAAGTTCATTCAAGTCTATAAAATTAAAATATTTCAATTTCCTTTAAATATCCTCATCAAACCCTAGACTTATACAGGTCTGAAGTTTGTTCTATGTACACCATCTATATTTCTGAAAACAGGTTATTGATTAGAGTTGTTGGATAATTTCAATATTAGAAATACAACAAATTCTTTTCAAGTAAATGGAATTATCACATTAAAAATTTCCATTATTTACCTGAAATTCAAGTTTCAGTGGACATCAATGTTTTTATTTGCTAAGTCCAGCATCTCTCATCTACCAAAGTCAAAAAAGTGATTATTCTTTTTTGAATTAGAATTTTTTAAATTTTCTGGTGCTTGTCTGGCAACTCTTTCAAAAGGTGGAATCATTCTTTAGCATATTCTTAAAGACAGAGAAATGGTGTGTTTGGCCTTTTAACTTTACCATAATTTTGTCAACCTGAAAAGTCAGGAAGTAATTTAAAAAGCAAAAATGTATTGGGATGAAAGAATTGCAATTTAGGAAACACAGATTTAAGTAGAATGGAAAACATGCCCCTGGGAAGGACAAAAATCAGTATTTTTTCTGGGAATAAAAGAGAGAAATGAAGGTTTATGAGAGTCTTGAAACTAGCCTAAAGGGCCCTGAAGATTATAGGACACAGAAGATTAAACTGAGAAGTAAAATCTTAGGTTGTAACTCCATTAAAAATATTAACTTCAAAAACATAGGATTATGAAACAGATATTTCTCAATATTTTTCAAATTTTCATATATTCTAAAAGGGGTATTTCTGTTGCAATGGATAGTACATCAATTTCAAGCATCTTATGCCATGGGATAGTTCTATTGACTAAAAAACTTTAAAGTTTAGACATGACATTGACCTTCTCTAAGAATTCAAATCATTATTTCATTCTCTCTTTCATTCTGTTGGTGTATGGTTTCATTCTTTTCTGTAATACAGAAGCTTTCATCACAGATGTTGGGTAGGGTATGACTTTAAACAGGCCTAAGTGATCCTTGACTAGCTTGGTAAACCTAGAGAAAGTGGAAGTTACTTCCCTCTAGTATTTAAAATCCAAGGGGATAGAGGTTGTTCACATACCCATCCTTTTTACAATCATTGTCATCAGTTGAGAGGGTAATACAATTTTCTAATGCCTGAAGAAATGAGTTAACATCTTTGGTGTTCTGAAAAAAATGACTTGTAACAAAGGATTTTGCAGAATTCTACTTTTCACAGTAAGCCTTCATACTTTGACCTGTGGCATCACTATTCAAAATACCATCTTTTCTCATCCCACTATAACCTAGTATGAATGAATCTATACTTAAAATCATATCTGCTGAGTTGATAAATAATTTGAGCTTCACAAAGTTCAAAGAATAATCTAGTGTCTATGAACATTAACACATTGAAACCTTATTTAAATGAGGTCATGAGACTACAAAGAGAGTATCCACATGTGTGCAAATTAACAAACTACAGAACAAGCCTTGCATCTCCTTAGAGAAGTAATGCCCTGCCCTGCCCTGCCCTGCCCTGCCCTGCCCTGCCCTGCCCACAGATCTGAGAGGAAATTTTCCCTACATTATAGATGGATTATTAGCCTTTGATTCAAGGAAAGTGGGTCTCTCCATGAACACACTTCCTAATCTATCCTCTTTTACCACTTTTATTGCTTTTGTTTTCTTTTGTTTTGATTTTGGGGTTTTTTTGTTTTTTGTTTGTTTATTTGTTTGTTTGTTTGTTTGTTTGTTGTTTTTTTGGAGACTAGGTCTCACTTTGTTGCCCAGGAACAGGGTACCATGGAACCAAGCAATCCTCAGCCTCAGTCTTCCAGTTAGCTGGGATTACAGGCATGCACCACCATGCCCAGCTATTTGCTTTTATTGTTTCTCAGTAAACTCATTTTGTTGCTGGAATAATTGCTACCTTTTGAAACTGTTAGAATAATTGTGTTTGAGGTCACCACAGCATACTCACCTTTTCTGAAATCCTGACATATGCAACAATGGTAAAGCACTCAAAGATATATACCTCTTGAGAATGAAAAAAAAAAAAAAAAACTTGACAACAAATACAATGTGCAGAGTGGATAAATTTTCCACTCCTGCACAACAGATTTTATTTCTAAGCATCTCATTCCATCTCAAAAATTGCAGTGCAGATTTTGCAAACATGATGGGTTACATAAGAAGGATTATGTACTTTTTACACAAACTCTGAAGCCAGCTGTCCATCCAGTTCTATTTGCCAGATAGGAACAAAGATTACTACATAGCTCCAATAAAATACTGGATAGGTATTGATAAATTATGACTCCAAGTTCAAGTTAGGATGAAGAAAATATATTGGAAAAGCTTGTATAATCAAACTCTTTTATTGAAGATAATGGAATTTGTATAATTATTATATAGTCATAGTCAGTGTGTATATCAGGGATCCAAAAAATATTATTGAGTAGAATGTGCCTGATTATCCTCCAGAAATTCATGTACTGAAGGCCTAAATACCCACAGATCATCATGTAGAAACTTATTTGGAAATAAGTTTCTTTGAAGAGATAATCAATTTTAAATGAGGTTAGTAAAGTGTAATCTAATTCAATCTAACTAGTATCCTTGTAAAGGGAAGGAGGTGAGGGGATTTGTAAACACACACACACACAGGAAGAAGATATGAGCAGAAACAGTTATGCTTCTACAAGCCAAGGAACAAACAAAATTGCCAGAAAACCACCGTTAGGCAAGAGATATGGAAGAATTTCTCCCTCATAACTTCAGTTCTGTGAGACAATAAATTTCTGTTGCTTAGCCACCCAGTTTGAGGTATTTTGTTATGTAACCATGGGATATTAGTACATTAAACAAGAAATTTCATGTCAGAAATAAAAGGACTATATTACTTATAAGAACTGTAATTTTCTATTATTGCATTCACCCCAATGAAGAGGAAGAAATTATTTATCACTATAACACAGGCCAAAATTTCTTATATTTTATTTAGTAAAATCAGACAAATGAAAGCAAAATTAGGGTCCCTCCTGGTGCCTACATTATTCAGATAATGATCTCAACCCTTAAATTTGGTTGATTATTTCATAAGCATCAGAGTCTGATCTAGTGCTCCCTTTTCAGTTCTCTATGGGTTCACATTTTCCTCATGCAAATGACTAGGGATGATGAGGAAGCATGTTTGGATGTAGTATTGGAAATACATTAGCAGCACCAAACCAATTGTCTATGTGTCAAATGAAGGGCAAAATCCAGTAGCTTCCTGGAAGAATATCTAGTCTTCTCAGCTTTCTATTTCAGGTGCATTAGTATCCCACCAGTCAAGAAAAGGAACCTAGCTTTATTTTTTTTTATTTTTTAATTGATTGCACATATATATCTGTCTATATATATTTATAATATATATTATATATATATATATATTACATCATTGTCTGTCCCAAGGTTCTCCCATCACTTTATTACCCTGAACATCTCAGTCTTTTGTGACCGTTTTCTCCCTCCTCTCCCTCTTTTGATCTGTTTTAGTTCTGTATTTTTGGTAGTTTTATATTTTTCTTATCCATTTTCTTGTTTACTTGTTTTTCTTAAACTCCTTCATATAAGTGAAACCATCCTATATTTCTCTTTTTCTTTCTTGCTTATTTCCACTAAGATAATTCCTTCTAGCTCCATCCATGTTGCTGCAAATGACATAAGCTTGTCTTCTTTGGTTGATGAATAATATTCCATTTTGAAAATATACCACATCTTTTTCAGCCATTCATCAGTTTGAAGGCATTTGGATTATTTCCGTATCTTGGCAATTGTAAATAGTGCTGTTATAAATATGCACATATAGGTATCCTTATGAATTAGTGTTTTTGATGCCACTGGGTCGATTTCCAGTACTGGGATTGCTGGGTCAAATGGTAATTCCACTTTGAATTGTTTGAGGGTCCTCCACACAGTCTTCCATAGTGACTGGACCAGTTTGCACTCCCATTAGCAGTGTAAGAGAGTTCCTTTTTCTCCACATCTGTGCCAGCACTTGTTATTTCCTGTTTTCTTTATATGGGCCATTCTTGGTGTAAGATGTGTCTCAGTGTGGCTTGATTTTCATTTCCCTAATTATTAGTGATGTAGAACATTCTTTCATATGCCTATTGACCATCTGTATTTCCTCTTCAGAAAAGTGTATTTTTAGTTCTTCTCCCTATTTTTTAACTGGGTTTTTTGTTTTGTTTTTGTTAAGTTGTGTGAGTTCTTTGTGTATCTTTGTTATCAGACCCTTACCACTTGTATGGAGGGCAAAACCTTTTTCCCAGTCTGTTGGGTTTCTTTTGTTTTGTCTATTGTCTCTTTTGCTGTACAGAAGCTTCTTCTGACTGAGTTTTTGCATATAAGACAGTCACTGATTTCTGTGTGTTGATTTTGTAGCCAGCTACTTTACTGAACTGATTTATTATTTCAATTAGTTTTTCTGTGGATTTTTGGGGTGTTTTCTACATAGAGTTTGGTATATTCCCAACTATTTATGTTTCCCTTCATTTTTTTTCCTCCTGTAGATGTGTCCAGAAATGGATTTCTGACATGTAATTCAAGGAGGGCTTTGCCCAGGTTTTCCTCTATGTATTTTATGATTTCAGGTCTTATGTCCAAGTCTTTCATTCATTTTGAGTTGGATTTTGTACAAGGTATGAGGGAGTTGTCCTGGTCCACTTTTCTTTCTTTCTTTCTTTCTTTCTTTTTTTTGGGGGTGGGGGCACATGTCTTGGTCCAGTTTTCTCAGCACCATTTATTGAAGAAGTTGTCCTTGTTCCAATGAATGTTTTTTGCCCCTTTGTCAAAGATTAGTTGCCCATATGTGTGTATGGTTTTATTTCTGGGCACTCAATTCTGTTCTGTTGGTCTGATTGTCTGTTTTTTGTACCAGTACCATGCTGTTTTAATTATTATGGCATTGTGGTATAATTTGAAGTCTGGGATTGTAATACCTCCATTCTCTCTTTTTTTGGTCAGAAGCAATTTCAATATTCAAGGTCTTTTATTATTCAAGATCAATTTCAGTAAATTTTTGTTCTATTTAAAAAATATCCTTGAGATTTTTATTGGGATTGCACTGAACCTGTAGATTGTTTTTGGTAGAACAGTTATTTTAATAATGTTGACTCCTCCAATCCACAAGCAGGGACTGTTTTTCCATTTTTTTATGTTTTCTTCTTTTATAGTTTTATTTATATAAATTCTTCACATCTTTTGTTAGGTTTATTCCCAGGTATTTAATTTTCAGTGGTGTAATGGTAAATGGAGGTTTTTTTTTAATTTCTTCTTCTTTTGACTGAGTTTTTGCATATAAGAAATCCACTGATTATTTTTTGGGGTTTTCTACAGAGTATCATGTCATCTGCTTATAACGATAGATTTGTTTCTTCTTTCCTTATATGTATTCCTTTTATGAATTTCTCTTGCCTTATTGCCCTGGCTAGTACTTCCAGTACTATGTTGAAAAGCAGTGGTGAGAGTTGGCATCCTTATCTGGTTCTTAAAATGGTTTCAGTTTTCCCCCATTAAGGATGATGTTTGCCATGGTTTATCATATATGGCTTTTATTATGTTGAGATATGTTCCTTTTATTCCTATTTATTCAGGAGTTTTCATCATGAATGGGTGTTGCATTTTATCAAGTGTTTTTTCTTCATCTATTGATAAGATCATATGGTTTTTGTTTTTCTCTTTGTTGATGTGGTAGATTATGTTGATTGAAGTATGGGTGTTGAACCATACTTGCACCCCCAGGATGAATTCTCACTGGTCATGATAGATGACCCTTTGTATGCACTGTTGGATATCATTTGCCAGGCTTTTGTTTAGGTTTTTTGCATCTGTGTTCATTAGGGAGATTGGTCTACAGTTTTCTTTCTTTGTGCTCTTTGTTTGGTTTTAGAATTAGTGTAATGTTTGCTTCATAGAATGTATTTGGTAGTTTTCCTTCTTTCTCAATTTTTTGGAAGAGTTTTAATAGTACAGGTGCTATTTTCTCTTTGAATGTTTGGTAGAATTTATTTGTGAAATCATATGGTCCTTGGCTCTTGTTTTTAAGGAGCTTTCTGATGATGCCTCAATTTCACTGCTTGTGATTGGCCTGTTTAAGTTCTCTGTTTCTTCTTTGTTCAATATTGCATGGCTGTACCATTGAAAGAATTTGTCCATCTCTTCCAGGTTGTTGTATTTGTTTATAGAGAGTTTGTACTAGTCTCTATCTTTTGGAATTCTGCTGTATCTGTTATAATATCTCCCTTTTCGTTTATGATCCTGTTTATTTGAGTTTTCTCCCTTCTTTGTGAGCCTTGCTAGGGGCTTATCAATTTTATTTATTTTTTCAAAGAACCAGCTTTTAGTTTTGTTAATATTCTTGATGGTCTTATTGTTTCCAATCTCATTTACCTTGGCTTTTTTAAAAATTATTTCCTGTCTTCTACTAGGTTTTGGATTTTTTTGTTGCTCTTTTTCTAGTTGGGAGATTAGGTTTTTCTTTGGGTTGTTTCAATTCTTTTTATTTGGACCTGTATTGCTATGAACTTTCTTCTTAATACTGCTTTTGCTGAATCCCACACTTTTTGCAATGTTGTCTCATCATTCTCATTTGTCTCCATGTATGTTTTAATTTCCTCTTTAATTTCCTCTTTTACCCAGGGATCTTCCAAAAGTCTGCTGTTCTGTCTCCATGTAGGAACCTAGCTTTAGTGAAAAGATGATGTACCTAGTATCCCTGACCCTATGATTATTACAAGTTTCTTTTTATGAGCCATGAATAGATTTAGCATAATCATAACATTCCTATAGATACCTATTCAATCTGAGAATGAATTTCCATTGTTTCCCTCACTAAGTAGCAAGAAAGCAAGACATAGTATTTACAATTGCAACTGATACTACAGTAGCATAGGAAACCAGGAGTTTGTTATCTTTTCAACCACAGGTGGAGTCAATAGGAGGCACAGAAAGTAAAACAGGATTAAGATTACTGATCATTCAAGAAACAAGGGTTCTAAGAAATGTATATCATCTCGTGTAATTATCTCTGTTATCTTTTATTTGGTAAACATGGTTAGTTACTATTGATTTGAAACAAAAAGTAATGATTATTTCATAAATAAAATGGGTTCATTTGGAAACACCATAAAAGCAACTAGGAAACAGCTGTTACAAGGCACGACACATATGCATTTTCCTACATCAACAGCCAATGCTCTCTTATACAGTCTACAAAGAGGCCTACTGCTGGGTAGAGAAGACTTTTCTTTGTTGGAGCAGAGAAGCAACATCACTTCCTCTTGGAGATGCAAGGAATGTTGGGCTCCATAGTTTGCTGGGTTTGCAGGTGTAGGTACTATTTTCCAGCCACCCAAACTCCTTCAATGGGGTTTTTATGTATTTCTTTTCACATTATTCACATTACTCAATTGCAGAAGCCCATTGAGGAATGCAAAGTGCATGCATTCAAAATGGCAAATGTCAAATTGTTTTGTATAGGTAGACAGTGTACATTTGGGAAAGGCTCTGAAGTACACAGGTTCAGTGCAGAGTTAAACTGCTAAGCTTTGAGCTCAATTTTAGCCCTGTAAACCCTTCTAAAAGTGTCCAGTTCCTCAAGGTGACAGTAGTTTCACTCCACACTTGCTTATTGCCTCTCTGCATGCCCCACCTCACCTCTTGGTTTTGAAACTCTTCACTTAAATTGCTGTATTTACTCCATATTCCCATTCCTATTTTGGATCAATTCATACCTCTCCCTTCATCCCCACAGCTGAAGATTATCTTTGACTCTTTCCCACAGTCAGCACCAGACCCCCATCTTGATGATTTATGACACTGGTTTATTACTTTTGTTATTTTAAGCTTGTATTATAGCAAGATCTGTAATTTTTATCTCAAATGCCACTTGCTATTAAGTGATAGAGGCTGTGTCAGGTACAGGGTTATGAAGGTATCTAACTTAGTTAGAAAGGATGACTCAACAATTAGCAATATCTGCCATAGTTACTGATGTGGAAAAACACTACCATATAATTGCCAACCCTCTCCTATACACTAAATCCTGTGCCTTGGTTTAGTTATTTATTCAATCACACACACACATACATGCACACGTATACACACACACTTTAAAAGAGCTATTCTAGTTATATATTCTTAGATCTAGTAGTTTAACCCCTGTGATCAAGGTAACTTTGACAGTGAAGTAGTAGATTGGTGTTGCAAGCTCAGACACCTGAAAATGGGATTTGTAAATTTAATACATGTTATAATACAAAATGGTGTTATAATACAAAAAATTATGCAACATAATATGTATTTACCCACTATACTGCCTTGAAAGACCCTGAATAACAGAGCATGAAGTGAGTCACCCCAATGGACTAAAAGCGGAGAAAAAGTGGGAGGGAGAGAAACAGAGAGGGAGGCATAGAGAGATGTAAACCCTGAGCTAGGACCTGGGATGCCAATTTTAGGGGGACAGTGGGCCTCTGGCACATCACAATCTGAGATATCATGACAAAAAGAGAAGACCCCTGAGAGAAAAAGTGCCAAAATCAAGTTGCCTCTTTCAGGGTTTCTGAGGGTAGATGCTAACTATAGAAACATGGTGTAAACGAAATGGTATTAGACACTGTTCCCAAATAAATAACCTTGAGGCTAAATCCACAGAAAGAAAAATCACATGAGTTAAAGTCTCTGTGGCCTATCTTTAAACAGAATTTGGAAGGGGGGATCTATTTAAAACAAGCATTTAGGAAAGCATCATTTCCCTGGCATGATTATTATGGGTTCTGTGTTGGCAGGAAGACCTCATTTCCAGTGATATTTTCCAATTGTTAAAATAAAAAAATCCCTGCCGCTTTCTTTGCAATCCATAATTTTGTATTTTTAATTTTGATAACTCAAGTGTCTCTAAGCAGAAATAAACTGCATATTCATGAGCCCTGATTTGCTGTAATCATTATTTCTGAGACTCTCAATCCATGAAGACTCCAAGTACTTGAGTCCTTGTCTCCAAGCAAATTATATCCAACTGGCTTTGAACTGAGAGAGTCGGGAGACCCCATGTCTTCATTTTCTCTATGAACAGCAGTGTTGGTCTATTTGAGGTCAATTTCCCTAGCTCCCAAATGGGACTGATAATTAGTTGCCTCAACATTGGCAGGAGGAATAAAAGTCTATTTAATATGTTAACTAGAGAATCGTTAATGTTTCATTAAGCAGCATTTGATAATAGACACAGAAAGGAAAACCAAAGCAAAAAGAGGATATACAAGATGAGATGAGCAAAAAGGAAAGGAAAAACATACCTACAATGTATTATATATGTGTGAATGTTGCAATGTTACAAATGTGTGAAAAATATGAATGCAGGAATAAATAAAAACTTAGATGTTCAAAGATTAAGAAAACATCAAGAACTAGAGAAATATCTAGAAATCATTTCTCTTCCTGTCTATAAATTGACTTCTCTTTGTAGGATTCACCCAGATCTCAGGGATAAAAAACGAAAGTGTTAGTTTGTGACAACAGCATCTAAAAACAAGTACCTTCCTCTCCAGGTTTTGCTTCTTTCATCGAGGCTGACCCTTCATCAGTGGAAGCAATTGTCATCCTTCCCACTAGAGACTTTTTGGGAGACTTAAGACAAATCAAAAATGTATGTTACATCAGGTCTAACATAAAGTATATACCCAATAAATGTTAGTGTCTTTGCTCTGCCTGATTTTCTTTTTTCCTCCTTCTAACTAAATAACAGTCTATTTATGAAGGCTTCATATCTCTATCTCCCCTTAGCAGTCATTCCAACATGTAAGAAATACCCCAGATCTGAAGTTTTTCCTAAAAGGAAAATACCAGAAGAGATCTTGAGAGAGCAGCTTGAGAGAGACCTTTTACAATGGGGTTTTTCTCACAATGGAAATAGCACAAAATCTGACTTCACCATTTACTAGATCTAGGATCTGGGAGTCTCCAAATTTTCATTTCCTCATCTGTAATATAAAGGTAAAATAATACCTAGCACTGAGGGTACCTTTTAGAAATAAAGCAGGTAAATTGTACAACAAGGATTACCACAGTACTTAAACAAAGAAGTAGATTAGCAAATAACATGTGACATTTCCATGTCAACTCTAGGTTTCCTACTTTGCCAAGAAAAAGCCAGCTAAGTGAGACTGCCTCCTTCCTATCTACAACTCAGCTGGCTTTTAGATAGGAGAGTTATGTGACACTACCACTAATTTCCAGCAGTAGCTAAATTAACAACTATCATCTTCTCAAGCCGCCATTGTTTAGATGATGTGGCAGAAAACCAAAAAGTTCAAGTCCCCTTCTGAAAAGCAGGTATCAAAGGAAACCTGAGATTTTAAAGTCAGCAGATCAAAATAACTGTGCCTTGGAGCAACCGTTCTATTTCCCAAAGAAACTCAAATCCACAACTTTCATGTTCTCCACTACAGACCTTTTTTTTTCCTGCCTGTTAGTCACTATTTCTTTCCATGTATGTTTAGGTGACTTTAATTTGAATGACACATTAGCAACATTGTGGGGTCCAACTCCCTAGAAAGAGTCAGAAAGGCTTTCTCAGTATGTCCACAATAATGTCTTTCAGCGTTACCTTGATAGGATCTAGAGATCAGTGGAAACTGTGAATTTCTGGAGGTCATTATCATTGCTTAAAGAATGCAGAAAATTTTAAATTAAGAGCCCTATAATATTTTGTCCTTTGCCCATTTTCCTAAGTAACAGAACAATAACTGTTCCACCTTTTGTAACCTCGAAGAATATTGGTGGTGAGCAGGGGTGTAACCTAGTATTGGTTTGTCAGTGAGTCTATTCTCATCTTCACTTAGAGTAAGAATGAGTCACCCTTCTTATCTATCATGTGAAGTTTCCCCTTTTTCTTCTACCTGATGCCACAAGTCTCTGAAATGCAGGATAAATATCCCTAGTCTGTTCCATTACTCTTCAGAATTCACACTATGTAAATCTTCCATATACAGATTATTAAATCTTAGGCTTTTCCCTTCTTAATCTGATGTGAATGTATTTTTCCATTCAGTCTCCCAAGAACCAAGATGGGTCAGGGGAATTATCCCCTGCTCTCCAACAACAAAGAGAGCCAAAATATTTTTATTTGCTGACCTAGAGAATGACTCTCTGAGACAACGGTATCTTTTCAATATAAATTTGAGGGTGAAGGTTATAACTGAATTTTTGTATTCCTAAAAGTACATAGTAAGATGTGCCCTAGTATCTATTAAGTAAATCAAGGAGATTTAGCTACATCTCACCAGGTCCTTCCTCATCATGTCATTCCTTAAGAACAAAGGGTTTGTTCTCCTCACCTCTGAACTTTGCTTTTGCTGTTCCTCTCCCTGCTGTACTCTTCCTCATTCTTCAATTTGCTGGCTTATTCTCATCCTTCACTATTTGTCTTAGTGCAATTTCCTCCAGAGAAAATCCCAGATCATACTTTGTCAAACCCAAACACTACCATACATCAATGGCAACTTTTTAACTGTGGTCATGTTTTATATAAACTATATGTAGACACACGACCTATTTGCCTTTTTTCTGTCAAGTGTGTGGGGCCTAGCATTGGGCTAGGTAGTTGACAAAAGCACAGTAAGTTTTCACTGGAAAAGTCAGCCAAAGAAGTCATCATAACAGGAGCCCAGAGTGGAATTTCCCATCGAATGTTTGGAATAAATGAACCAACTCCTATTTGATTTCCATTAGAAAATGTGAATTCAGCACACTTGGTTTTCTTGCTTTGGCATTTAAAAAATTAATCAGTTCATTAAATTCCTTCTAAGATTCAACTTGTGCACATTGGTGAGTTCTGAAAGTTTAACGCCCAAACATAGGGTTGCAGCTAGACCCCAGACAATAACCACAGCCCTGAACATCAAGACTGGCAATTGCATTGGAGATTGTGTGTGTGTGTGTGTGTGTGTGTGTGTTTCTTTTGAAAATTGAGTCCTACCTGCTATTCAAGAGATCAGCACTTACACTTCAGTTTTTTTCTTGTTTGGTTACAGAGAAAGAGCAGGTCGATTCTCACTACAAAGATTAAAACAGTATTTGTCCCCCTCTCCCCAGCTTCCTACATGAGTAAATCAGTGTTGACAGGCCCATTATAGCAGTACAGTACCCAGCCGACAGTATTGACTGAAAAGCAACTACCTTGCTTATTTTCTGTTGACTTAATGATGGAACAGGCACAAATGGAGCTTACTTTCTTAGCTTTCAGTCCTTAATCCTGTCAAAGTGCTTAACCACTATCATACAGGTAGTGTGAAAGAGACCTTCACAGAACTAGTGTTGCTGTTACTAGTAGAAGCTAATATATTAACAATAAAAGTCAACTAAGGCATTTTGAAGACATCACAGGATCTTCTCATAGTTACATTTACAGTTATCCCACTCCAACACATCATAGCAATGAAGTATATAAAAATACATTCCAAATATCTCATTAAAAATCATTTTTAGATAAATAAATTAAAAGCCAAGGGTCCTAATATCTTATCGTATCTTATGCTAAGCATATCATAAGATATCTTAGCATATCTTATGCTGACTCCATGCAAAATCAGATTTGGAAATGATAACTTTTGAAGGTAATCATTCCTCTAAGTAAAACCATTGGTGGGTTAACCTGACAATATGCACCCCCCCAAAAAAATAATGAAATAAGATAAATTTTTCAATCGATGGCATAGAGGTATAGGCTCTTGACCTCCTTCAGAGAAACACTTACAGAAATGAGGTACTTTTGACAGATGTTAATCAAGAGTCTACCTACCAAATAATAGGTACTTACAATATTTTAACTCAGATGAGATTATATTTCAAAGAGTGACCAAAACTATCTCTAAACTATCTGACCCAATATGATACCCAAGTTCTCCATCTGGTGGTGGGTGTGACTATATTAAAAGAGTTTACCCAAATTTTAAGTTTATGTACAATTATTTGTGAACTTTTGAGATCTTAGAAATTTTGACAAATGGTGTTTTAATAAAAGTTCAAAGAAATAGTTTGCAACTACCTATTTTTTCATCTATACACTGAATGGGTTTATAGTCACTGATAACTTCTGAGGAAGTATATGTGAGGCACAAAGAAGATGAATTAATCCAGGGCATGATGCAGCCACATTCTCATTCCCTAACAGCTCAGTATTAGCATTCACTGTAATTTGAATCAACCTTTTTAAATCACATTGGTGATTAGGTAATTTTCCTCTTCAGCTATCTAATTTTTCTGAAACTCATCCCTTGAATTGAGTGCGATAATATTAAAGTTTGCAAAATAGCAACCTTGGGGAAAATGTCAGCTTTGACTTTTCCCCTTTCAGAAGTGACTTCCTCATTGGTTGCAGCCATGTGACACCCAATCAACTAAATAACAGTGCTCAGAAGTAATATTTATTAAACGCTTCTAATAGCTAACTCTGTGCTAAGCACTTAAATAGAGTGTTACTTCATTTATTTCTACAGCAACACTAAGACACAAATATGATTTCCATTGTCTAGGAGAGGGAACTGAGATGCAAAAAATGTAGTAAACTATGATGTCCTTGAGAGCCAAACCCTATCAGTTTGAACCAAAAGTTCCTACTCTTGCCTTCTAGACTGGTGGAGAGTTTAATTCCACTGATTTTTTTTTTAACAGGCACAGGAAAGTCTTAAGAGCAAATTTTGTTTGTTTGCTTGTTCATTTATCTAGTAGACAATAAACAATCCCAACATTGTGATGGTAGTTACTAAAAAAAAAACTAAGTTTAACTGCCCCAAATTAAACTGATTCTTTTACCTGTTGTTCAATAATTGGTAGAATGGTGGGGGGTTGTGCCCCTCCTATCAATGGCATTAGCTTAAAAGATGTACACTTTAAAAATTGCATCTTTGATTTTTCCAAAGAAATATTGATTGACCTGCTTTTCTCTAACTTTTGAAAAAGCTATGAACAGAGTGAGCTAACCTGAGAACATGATCAAGAAGGAAAGAGAAAAATATCTTCACTATTCCATGTTCCTTGGCATTACATTTTTCCAAAGAACTAATCCACTCTGACATCTATTTGAATAACTCTACTGAGTTGGGTGATTTGTCAGGGAAATTGAGAGTCATTGGACTGAGAATATCCTCTACCACTTGTAAAATTCTGCATTGTCTCCTTGAAGACTTCTTTTGAGATCTTCATTAAACATAAGCTAGGGAAACACAAAGAGTCACTGGAATTCAGTGAAGTGCATTTCGTTTCTGCCTAGTGCAGGTGGGTTGCAATAACAAATGGCGAGACTGGAGCCTTAGCAAAAATAAAACTATTTCTCACAGATCTGAGGCTAGAGGTTCATAATCAGGGTGCCACAGAGTCTGGCTCTAAGAGGCTCTCTTCCAGGCTGCAGACTGCTTCCTTCTCAGTGTGAGAAGGTGAAAGGGCAAGTTAGTTCTCAGGGCTCTCTTTTCTAATAGATTAAGTCTCATTCATGAGGATAGAGTCTTTGTGACCTGATCCCAAAAGCCCCACTTCCTTATACTATCACAAAAGGTACTAGGATTTCAGCAAATGAATTTGGGAAATAGAGAGAACTGCATTCAAACTCTAGAAATTTCTTAGGATAATAGCTCACTTCTCTCTTCTCTCTCTTCTGTCTCTCTCACACACACAACCAAAATGTGTTTATTTACTTCACAATTGCACTCATATCTCAGTTATTTAAGGATTTTTATGATTTATATATTTATTCACTACCACACTGTTTCATCAAAGATATATTGAGTAACTGTTATATCCCAGACAGCAGAAACCAACAGGAAGTATGCAAAATGAATAATCTAATTTCCATTGGATTTTAAAGAACACTCGGTTAAGGTTTTTTGTAAAGTGCTAACTTTTTGAACACTTACACACCAAGCTGAGTGATTTCCATTTATTCTTTCACTTTCATTGCAAGTGTCTCATATGGTAGCTTATTCTTTCTCCATTTGCCAACTGAAATAACTGAAGCTGAATTCAGGTAAGTCATTTACACAGGATAACAAAGTTACAAAAGGACTGGACTACTACTACTATCACTAGCAGATGCTTATACATTTACTAGTGTGCTACCTTGGGGTACCCCAGGACTTGCTGGTTCTAAAGGGTCTGGCCAATCACGTGCACAATAGTAAAGTACACTCTCAATGTGAAAGAACTTTAATAAAATTAGCTCAGAGAGAGATGAGAAGAAAAGTATTCATTTCCCAATAAAACACCCCCAAATTGCCCATCCATTTGTGGGTAAATGCCCTGCTAAACAAGGTCAGCCTGAGTGGGGCTGCTGAAACCCGAAAGTTTGTCAGAAGTCTTTGGTACCTTCTGGCAGGGAAACACAGGAAAGGGCTTCAGGAGCACGTCCCAGAAAGCTGGGATAAAGGGAGATACCACATCACTGACTACTGCCATTGTCAACTTCACGTGTCTCTGAGCACCCACATGTCTCTTCCAGTATGTCTGCATGTCTTCTTTCGTGCCTCCTTTCCACTAGTACCAGGGTGCAAGTCAGGTCCTAGGAATAAGAGAATTCTCTCAGCCCACCTACCTTTTGTGTTACATAGCTTCATAGCTTCACCTGGCCGCTCAGCTGAGCCCATCACTGAGTGGGGAGGGGAACATGGAACCTCCCCTAACAAACAGATTAAGCTTTTATTATGTATCATGAATTGTTATGAACACCTTACATAGATTAGCTTGTTTTCACCAGTGAGGTGAAAGAGATATTAAGTAAGTTCTCCAAACTTACCCAATTAAGGGGGCAGATGTGGGACACAAACCCCAGCATTATGATATCAGTTGTTTTTAGTAACTTAGTAACTCCAGACTTATATCTGACCTTCCCCAAATCTATATTGGTAGCCACAACTATGAAACTGAAAAGCAATCCGATTCTTCTGAGCAGTATTCCTGCTGAGAATGCTAATGAAAGAAGTGGGTGTTTTGTTTTGTTTTGTTTTGTTTTCAGAGCTGAAACTGAAGCAAGAATATAGGGGTACTAGAGCCCTCTAAGGACGGTGCCAAGAGGGAATAGGTCACCTTCTGTGGGTCTTCACCCATGTGCACAATCACAATACTTCTCAGGCTCAGGGGACAACAATAATGGGGTTTATTTAACAAGGAGGAGAAATAAAGTACTACTAGGCCCCAAGTGGCCAATTAGCTCACCAGTGTCTGCAGTGGTCAGAAGTCACAACCAAAAGGTCACCATCCAAGAAGGTGCCATCCCCCTATAGACTGGAGGGTTAGAGCACAAGAGCTGGAGGTACCAATAGGCAGGGATGCTGAGATGACTCCGAGCAGCCTAGAGCAGTAGCCTGAAGGCCCAAAAGAACAGCACCAGAAACTGAGACAAACAGCAAAGGCAGCAACACCAAAAGGCAGTGCCCCTTGTCAATGAACAGATCTTAGAGACACCAGGCCTGGGGCTCTTAATTCTGCTCCCAGGCAACTGCACAGCAAGATCAGAGGCAGGCCTGGCCTCTTCCTAGTTCCTGCAAAACTCTTCAGCTCCTGTCTCTTCAGTCTCACCACTAAGACTCTTATTCTTCCCAAAGTCAGGCACCAAGAGCAAGGACTATAGACTCAATATTGGTGTCTAGGGGAAGGGGGGAGATTCCATCTTACACTTCCTTATATTACTTTTTCAGAATCCTCCTCCCAGTTGATACCTCCTCACTGGACCATTCAACCTGGCTGGCACTGGAAGGCAGGACCGCCCACAAGCTGCAATCTTTAGCACAAGGCAGGACAGGGTGGAAGGGGGTGGGTTGAATAGGAAATACATTTATCCAAGTCTCCCAATCCTCAGGCTGTGGAGATAAAACTCCAGCGTTGCCCTGTAGTATTAACTACAGGGCTCTGGTAACAAAACTTCCTGCAGAAGTCTTACATTTCAACATACACATTGTACTTAGAAGTTATAAACTGCAGAGAGAACTGAGACCTCCTGACAGGGTCATTGCATGGCTCCATTTTTCCTGTTTATAACAAGGGAGTAAATGACTCAAGTGCATTTACTACCTAATAATGCTTCCAACTTGGAGCAGTGTGTTTCACAAGCCCCATGAGTTGTAACTGGACATCTGGTCCATTTTTACAGACCATTTTGTCTTGAAAACTGAGTATAGTTACTATGAGTACATAGTAATCACTCAATAAATTTTTAAGACCCCTCTCTGAACAAGCACTTAGGAGAATGTCTGGGGCTGGGTATAGGTAAGACAAGAGAGTGTCCAGCTGGAGTGAAAGCAGACAATCAGGGAAACAAGAACCATACCCAACCATAGCAGTCAGCAAACGGGAATTGCACCCGGCCATTGCTCCAACTATAGTGGCAATCAAGGAACAAGGACACCAGGGTTGGTAAGAAGCAGGTTTGTTACTATCGGTACTGACTCAGTGGATTCGTAGGCAAAGGCTGAGTGCCCCTAACAGGGATTTTAGGGTTTATATGCACTTTACATGTCCTGGTGTTCCAGGTGTGCTGTCAGTGGTAGTAGTACAAGCCTTGACATAGCAAATGAGGCCAGAATGAGGAAGATTCAAGGAGAAACTGGGCTGCACACCAGTAAACTGAGTCAGTCAGTCATGGGTTGTTTATCAGACCCCTAGGCTATATTTCTTAGGTTACTGGGCTTCAGCATACTTTAGGTGGTCATGCTTTTACCTGATATTCATACTTCAGGAGCACAAAGTTTAGGGGACAATAGGTTACAAATTGACCCAGCAGGCATGCTTACTACTGATACTGTTATGCTAGAAAGGTTTTCTAACTTGTTCCCATGGATTATTTTACATTACAGTTATTTTGTCTCCAGGCTGACTATATGCAAACTCAGTAAAGGTAAGATAAGGCAAGAATACAAAGAACTGACTCAGAAGTAGTTCTGCGTTCCTGGGCTCATGAAAAAAATTTGGGATTTTATGAGCCAACACAGCCTTATGGGGTAAAGCAGAGAGTGCTATTAGCAGGTTGATAGAAAAGCGCAACCAAGTTTCTAGGTGCTTTGAAGCAAATGGGTTAAAAGTTTATCATGTAGGAATGCA
>PVHY01020759.1:0-24999 GCA_004024945.1 Uropsilus gracilis
ACACACACACACACACACACATTTTGCTCTCTTCTTTTTTCCCACCCTTCTCTTCTCTTACAGCTTCATTTTTACAGTTAGGTTTCTAGGGCTTGTTATTGGGTTGGTTTTTTTCTGTCCCTTTGTTTTGTATATTTTGCAATCTTTTTTCTGTAATCATATCTCAACTCAATCTAAATCCATCCCTATGTATCTTGCTGCAAACTTTCTGTTGTGCAAGCACAACAGAACAATGTTTTCTGTTTGAGTGTTCTTGCACCCTTCACTGAGACCAGGTGACAGTGTTAAACAGGCAGCAATTTTGAACTTGGAGGCTTGTTCCATTCCTGTTGTTTTTAGTAAGTCAGTCTTTCTTACAGAAAATGTTTACTGCCATCTGTTTACTTGGGCTGTCTGTGTAAGAGTTAGAGCCCACTATAAATTTAGTTAGTATAATATTTAAAATCTTTAGAAAACTATGTAATACTGAATTGAATGTAATGCCTATATGTTTGAGGTGGAAAGACGCCCATTATAAGCAGTTAATTTAGCATATTGCAATCTGTGAAATGGTCATGAGTCTGGTTTTTTTAAATTGTTATTAAAATTGCTAAAAAAAATTAATTGTTAAAATAAATTACATGTGCATAGATATGTCTGAATTATATTAGATATGTGTGAATTATAGTAGAAAGAATAATAATGTCTGAAAATGTTAATAGTGTCTGTCCCTAGAGGCAGAATCGAATTGATTGAAGGTAGAATTTTCATTCTATATATTTTTATAAACATGTTGCTCTTATTTTTTGCTTTAAAAATATTGTTTTTTATTATAGAAAAAATTTAGAGGGAATATAGAAATTTTACTCGGAGAATGTTTATTCTGCATTTCATCAAAAATGAACTGTATAGATTGTAACAACAAACATTCTGTTTATGTTCTGTTCTGTTTTTCTGGGCAGTTTGGTCTATATAGTAGAAAAATTCTAGGATTTTGCATCCATGAGATTAGCGTTTAAGTCCTAATTTCAACATTTCCTAACTGCTAATAGCAGAGTGGTTATGCAAGTTAACTTGAAGTTATGTAAACAGTCGACATTTAAAGTGGTGTCAGGCACATAGTAAAGTTTTAATAGATACTACTTTTTCAGGTAGGTGTCTAGAATAAAATATTCATCTTGTGAAACAAAATCTGCCTGTTTTTCTACTATACTACAAAATGTTAATATATCATAACTGGACAATGAATATTCTGCAAAGAAATATTAATTTTTGAAGACACCTGATTAATTCAACACATACTTATATATAAACTCATGATTTGTGGCAGTTAATGTATTGTTCTTAATTCTTATTTTAAAGTTGTAGAAAGGAATGTAAGGCATTGTAATTAGTTCTCTTGGGAACATTTTGAAATATATGGTCTGGTGTAACAGGAACAAATTGTCACAAGTCAGACTAAATTCATACAGCATTAATTGACTGTTTTTCTAGATGTATTTTCCTCACTTTCATTTTTTATATTTTCACGATTTTTCTATCATCTTTTTCTGTTTTCTCCTATTTGATATTAAATATTGCCATTTTCCACTTAAATTTTTTGCTTCATCTTTCCCCTTTAGGTGATTAACAAGAAAGCATGAGGCATTTTATTCTACTGCTTACACAGGAAAATACCTTGGTATATTTATTTTTGGAGTGATTGTAGAGTTGGCATAGTTAGTGCTGCCGTATTGCAAGAAGTTTGGAATCCTCATGCCTTTACTAGAGGGGACTAGCTTTTCACTTGAGAACTAAGGAACTTTCCTTTTGTTTGAGAGCTATTTCTTAATTTAGTTAAAAATCACCTTTCCCACAATTTAGTAATATAACAAATTCTGTTGCTTATTTAATGTATTAGGTTAGTTTTGAAATATTTATTTTATATCTAACTTTATTGCATAACTGACAAAGAAACTCTTAATAATAAAACATTGAAGACTCTTACCTTTTAGACTTACTATTTCATTTTTTGAATGAAAAAATGAATATTAAAACTGAGTTTTTAATAAAGCATGATTTTGTCTTTTACCTCAGTAAGTTTATTTTCTTGTTAAACTAGATTCTTACTAAATTTTTTCCCTCTGATTTCTTCTATTTATTCTTCTTTCATTGTTCTTTTTGCTTAATAATGGGAATAAGCATATTCATTATTAGTAAAAAATATTCTGTAATCATATCATCAGTTAAATAGTTTAGAAAATTCACTTTTTTTAAAAGTACTGAAATCAAATTCTTCCACATCCATCAAGTCCAGTTAAAGCCTTCTTTCTGAATATTTAGTTATCCAGACCCCTATCTGTACTTAAAGATACTTAGTTACTTTCTTGATATCTAATTTATTTGTACTCCCAAACTATCATAGATAATGATAGCCCTAACTGGAATAATTCCAGAAAAATCAGTCCCTTAAACTGACAGATCTAAAAAGCTTACTTAAATTTTCTATTCAAATCTAGTTGATGACAAATAAAATACCATTATATTTGACTTAGTTTGGTAGCTGAAATTTTGCTTCAATTAGCTGCTAAGGAACATTAGCTATATCTATTAAATAAACCTTATAACACCTATATCTGAATACTACTATAGGGATTATTGATAATGTGTAAAAAGGACTAGTGTGGAGTAGCTACTACGTAGCAGACAGTTACAGGAGACAACTGCTGTTTTTATCCTGTAATAATGACTGGGACAAGTGCTAGTGCATACTATCTGCTGAATGTGCTCATTTTGACTTGCTTTATATTCAACTTTATTCTTGCTTCCTTAAATCTTTATTCTTCTGTAATAAATAGTGCAAGCAGAAACTGAAGGTGAGCATTTTTATTCTGTCTAAAGAGGAATTTAATACTGACTACGTTGTTAAAAATTCGATATTTGTGTTATGTTTATAAAGCAAATCTTGGGGGGAAAGTGAATTTTTTTTCTTAATTGTCTTAGCTATTCTTGAATGTTTGAGAATTTTTTGTCACTGTTAATGGGGGATTTGACTGTGTATATAATTGCACTCGTAAAATAATTCTCCTTTAATTTCAAATCTACTTCTAGTCTATTTAGTTAACTTCTAGTTTCTAGTGGTTCTGTTGAGAAGTTTCTATCTGCTGTAAGTCTTGATCTCTCTACTTAGTCTGTGACTTGTTTTTCCACTCAGGAACTTTAAAGATATTCTTGTTTTCTCAGTTATTTTAACATATTACCTGGTACCATTTTGCCTGGTATCTATTAGGAGTATCTGGAAATGTGTGTAGACAGATTTCCTGGTGACAGTAACTAGAAAAACTGAGATTGTGTGTAGGAAAGACGTTGGCATTAGTTCCAGAAGGTCGAAGAGGTTAAATTTTTCATGATGCAGAAAAGAGTTTCAGACAAAATGTTAAAAGTGCCCGAGCTCAGAAATATGACCCTGATATACAAGAAGAAAAACAGCACATATACCCCAAAGACCAAGCAACATATTTTTAAATGGTATAGATATACTGTATGAAACAATGGAGGAAGAAAGTATAAATGAGGTAGTACAAATTGGAATTGAATTATAATCATTACATAAAATACTATTATGGCATTATCTGTGAATATATTTTTACTATGTTACTGTTTTTGATTTCAGTATATACTATTTTGCTTAATCATATGTTGACATTTCCCCCCTGTATTTCCAAATTGTACATTCCTTAATTGTTTTGATAAGTCAATGAAACATTAACTTCTTTTAATGGTAGATCAACATTTGAAATTGCTGATGCTTAGCAAGTTTAGATCCAGAAGATTTGAGAAAGATTTTTGCAAAGGCTAAAAGTTCCTATATGCTTCTAAATTGGAGTGGAACTCAGAAAGGAGTTCAGCAAGGATTGTGTACTTCAATAGTTTCATAGATGTGACTGAGATAACAATTTGCAGTTCTGTTTCATTAATGACTTGTGAAGTGAATTAATAGTAAGGCATAGATAGGTAACTGTTAAAAGAATTCAAACTTTCAGTGGCAAAGACAAATGAGGGAGCAGTCAGGGAGGGAAGGTGGTGGGTGATCCCCAGGGAATATAAAGATGTGAAATACGTATGTGTGTGTGTATATATATAAATTATATGTAAATTAATTAATAGAAAATAAAGTTAAGCCAAACATACTGTAAAAAATTAAATTTTCTACAATTTTACATAGGCACTTTGAAATAACTGTTAATGCTAAGTCTTCATTTTAATATGTATATGATATACTTTTACTTTTCAGAACCTAAATCACAACTGCAGCAGCTTCATCAGGGACAACACAGATTGTCAAATACTGAGCAAAATGGAGTAAAAGATAATAATCAACCAAGATATCTTCCTCGAAATGATACCAGGCAGCCAAGAAATGAAAAACCTCCTCGTTTTCAGAGAGACATCCAAAGCTCAAAGCCAATTTTAGAAAGCAGTGGATTGCCTAGAAACAGAGGTTCTGAAAGACCGAGTACTTCTTCAGCACCTGAAGTTTGGGCTGAAGAGAGAATCAAGTGTGAGAGACCATATTCTAGATATGACAGAACTAAAGATACGTCATATCCTCTAAGTTCTCAGCACAATGATGGTACTTTTAAAAAAAGGGATAACTCTATGCAAAACAGAGCAGGAAGAGTTTCATCCTATGCAGAGGCAAAAGAAAACCCACCTACTCAAGAACCCATAGATTATAATAATCAAAAACGTGGGAAAAGAGAGAACCAAACAGCAAATCCTGATCATTTTTATGACAGGAAGCCACGAACAATAAATAATGAAGCATTTAGTAGTGTGAAAATTGAAAAACATTTTAATGTAAATACTGATTACCAGACTCCTATTCAAACTAATAGTTTCATTGGTGTTCCAAATGGAGAAACAGAAATGACACTGAAGGGAAGGCGAGTAGGACCTATTAAGCCAGCAGGAGCCATCACAACTGCACCATATGATAATAAAATATTTTACAATAGTGGGCCTAAAAGAAGATCTGGGCCAATTAAACCAGAGAAAGTACTAGAATCATCTATTCCTATGGAGTATGGAAAATTGTGGAAACCTGGAGATGAATGTTTTGCACTTTATTGGGAAGATAATAAGGTATGCATGCTGAAAAGATAGCACATACTAATATCAATATTGAAATATTTTATTGAGACTATAGAAAGCCATTGCTTTGGTGCTGAGTTTTGTTCTATACGTGTATTGTTACAATCTTTGGAAAGATTTATAGACATAGTTATGAAAGAGGGAAAATAAAATGCATAATTTTTTATGGATGATTAAGAAGGTCAGTCCCATAAGATTTGGTCAGCCCCATAAGATTTGGTTTCACTTTAGTTCATGTGTCAGAAAAGTATTCTAAAACTAATAAGTGAAATTAATGTGCTATTTTACTTATCAACTGAGCTATTAATATTTGCTCTCTAGTAAAAATATATTAATAAACAAGAAAGAAAAGTCAGTTGTAGCACAAAACTAAATATTATGGGTTTTATTTAAATTGAAAAATGTATACATTCTTACCACTTCCTTTACAGACATTTAAGAGCAAAAAGATTATTTATTTAGCTAATAATCAATAATAATAACTAACCCAATAATTTAAGCATATGTTGACTGAAGGGGAAAGACAAATTGTAGGAAAGGGAAGGGGAAGCCACAAGATAGGATCTGAAAGATCAAGAATTCATAATCTTAACTGCACTGCAATGATATTTTAGAGGTAATTAGTATAATCTATCATTTAAAAAGATTCTTAGAAAATATTGAGCCTTCTCTCAAGTTTTATTTCCATAGAAGGGTTCAAGATTTTTGGGATGATTCTCTTTTTCCTTCTCCTCAACTAAAATTATAACTTCGTAGTGGATGTCTTTTGGCCTTACCTTTTTTTTTCTCATATTTGCCATCAAAATTGCCACTACTGTGGTCCTGCTTTTAGACCAAATCATGCTTTTTAGTTAAAATGTTTTCTCTATAGAATAAATAGAAGACATTAACATACCTACAGATGTTCTTCATCTGGCCCTTCTTGTCTATCTTCTTTGTTCAATTTCCTATTGATTAACCCATCTCACATAATTAAGTTCATAAACAATTTGTAGTTTCTTTTAACTATATTCATGTTATAGGTCTCTAACTTTTCTAGAAACATTCTCTTTAGTTCTTTACTTAGCTAAACTTTTATTCTTGAAGTTGTAACCATTGCTGTCTGCACTAGAAAGCTCTTAGTGAACTACAAAGCTTTATTAGTGCCATTACAATATTTTCCACAGTATAAGGAAGTTATTTTTTTCCACAGGCTTTCTTTATTGAACTGTAAATTATTAAAGCATGTTTGATTATTTGTTTCTTCATTTGTTGTTGAACTTAACCTGAACTGCTATAATTATCTAAGATGTCTACAATTAAAGGCTAGGTCTGGAAATAGTCCTCAGAATTCACAGAACATGAAAGTATAGGACTAAGAAATAAAAGTGGAAGGGAGAGTAATGAAGGTATATCAAGAATTTGAATTTGTGATTCATATCTAGAATTTGAATTTGTGATTCATATCTAGAAAGGAAAATGATGGCTTTACGTAATAACCTTTATAATTTGAACTGTACTGGTTAATCAGTAAATACCAGATTCTTTCCTGGTATATTTAAGGTACCTCATATTTTAGAAAGGTATAACATATAAGAATTTTTGACTTTTAGCATTTTCTGATTCTGGTGAGCCTATTAAAATATACTGTTAGCCTGCTGTAAGAATGCATTCCTTTAGAGCAACTAAGTTTTTTTTTTTTTTTTTTTAATATCCATTTCATTTACAGTAAGCAAATCCAGATTTGGGTCCTGAATGGGTTAACCTATATACTTGGAGTACTCTCCATTACCTTAATAGATATTTAAATGTAATTCTGTAAATTGATGTTGTCTTGTGAGTTTTTTTATTTGCATCAGTTCCCAGAGCCAAGTAACACTCGGTAAACTGATAAATTTTGTCTGATCTGCAGGGTCTCAAAAATGATAAGTCCTGTCATTATGAGTGTGTCATATGAATGTGTTTATTTCTTACCTCCACATTCCACTGGCGCTCCAACTACCCGTACTGCTTGTAATAACTGCATTAGTGAGACATCTTTTTTTGTGTGTTTTACTTAAACTTTTATTTTTTGAGTACCTAATGCATTTACATGGTCATGTCAGCATGAAAGCATTAACAGCATAAAATTGAAGTTGCTCTCTTACCTTATTTCTGCCCACCTATTATTCCCATTTTTACATGTAAACATTCTCAGTAGTTTCTTGTACATGTCCTCAACAGCCTCAGTGGAATCTTGAGAGCCACATAAAATGAAACCAGGTCCTTGAGTGACATTGTTTCACTCAGCATTTGGCAGCTGAACAAAAAGCTATGAAGAAAAGTCAAAAAAAGCCGCAACCAAATTGAAGTACACAACTTGGGGTGGGGGGGGGGCGGGACAGAGGGGGAATGGTCAGGGAGAGTGGTGGGGTGAATCCTGGGGATTACAAAGATGTGAAATTTATAATAAATTGTTTATTATTAAAAAAAGTCAGCCATAAATAAAATAAAATAAATTAAATTTAGTATCTACTAATTAAAAAAAAAAGACTCAATGGAGAAATACATGGAAATGATAATCTGATGTAAATAAATATTTGATCCATGCTTGCCTTTTAAAAAAAAAAAGTCAGCATGGAAAGATGGCCTGGAGATTATATATATATATATATATATATATATATATATATATATATATATACACATATATATATAATTTCATTCAAGATCATTTTAGTGAGACATCTTAATTGACATTTATTTTTGTCTAATGTTTATTTTTACATAAATTTCTCCATAATTGCATATTCTGATTAAAATGTAAGAACTGTTTTACAAAAGTTAGTCAGAGGGTGTCAGTGGCTAACAAGACATAAGATGAGTTCTTTTATACCATTAGCATGTGACTATACTAACCCACTAAGTCGTGTCTTAAAGTAAGACTGTAAGAGTTCATATGGATGAGAAAATTTATCTAATTTTTATTTCATCTGTGATTAGCCAAAATAAGTTTTGTTTCTCAAAAAAGTATTTTCTTAAAAATTCTGTAATTTGAAAGTTGCTTAGAGAGTAACTGAAAAGTTCTTATTATAAGAAGATCAATTATTTTATCTGTGTGGCAATGTTTAACTGTGTGGAAGTTAAACTAATTGTGCTAATCATTTTGTAATATATGGGCATATCAAATCTTTGTATTGTACACCTAGAACTAATATAGTGGTATGTGTCAGTTTTATCAGTAAAAATTACAATCATTTAATAAAGAAATGAACTTTCAAAAAAGTTGCATACTGTGACACATTGAGTATTTACATTTTTACCACATATTGCCCTTTGTGGACAGCACTGTCATCTTTAAAATTCTTTTTTTCTCTTAGTTTTACCGAGCAGAAGTTGAAGCTCTCCATTCTTCAGGTATGACAGCAGTTGTTAAGTTCATTGATTATGGCAACTATGAAGAGGTGCTACTAAGCAACATCAGGCCCATTCAGACAGAGGCATGGGTACGTGATCCAAATATTGTACAGAGGCATAAGCTGTTTTGAAGAAAATGCATAGCTCTTTCAGATTAACCATAATCATACAATTTGCAAGTGAAAAAATATTTTTAATTTGCATAAAACTAGCCTTAAGGATTTTAATTTAATAATTACATTAAATGATAGTAAAAATGGATACAATGGTGTTATTTTTCTCTTATAGTGCTTTGTTATATTATGCTTTAGAAATAGGTGCCCATAATTTCATGTTTGCTCAAAATTTTTTTGTGAAAAATGGGTTTATAACATGCATATTTTACTTTCCCAATTTTTTTACTTTAAATTTGACTGATGTTCACACTTATCAAATTTGTTCTCTGTAGGAAACATGTATCTTCTTTATGTCTTAATTACATGTAGAACTGAGAAAAACACTTTACTTATTAATTCATAAATTTGCATATGTATTTGACGTCAGTTTTAATACTTCTGTTTTTATTTGATTAATTTGTTTCCAAGTGTATGTCAAAGCTGTGTGGTAATGTTGATGTAATTCAGAATGTACTGATCTGGTCTCATGGAGTCCCTTTTCTATAAGATTTATGTGACTATATAGATTCTCAAATACATTTAGGCAAAAACAAGAGGGTAGTATATATTAGAATTAGTTTCATAGTTTTTAAAATTTCTTCATTCGAATTGTTGCAGTTATTTAACAAACCGTTGTCATTAGAAACCTAATGTCATGGTATTTCTTTAAAATACCAAAATAAGTCAGGAAATTATATCATCCAGTAACTTTTATAATTAAAGCAAACATTTTCTTGTGAGCTGCTTTAGTTTAGCGTTGGTTTTGGACTTTTTACAATTTTCTGTCTCATCTTGTCATGTTCCTTCTCCCTTTCAGACAAACAAACAAACAAAAAAAAACAGATAAAACTACAAACTTAGTAGTTGTAGTCATTATTTGGGCCATGAATCTTTATTCTTTACCTTTTTGTTCTAGAAAACAATTGTTTTCTAGGTAATTCATCATGTTTTATAATATAGTACTAGTGGTTCATATGTTGGATTAAAAGATCCTTTTCCTTATTTCTTATTCTCTAAAGCTTAGTTGCTTTTTCCAAAAAGTCTCAATTTCAATTTGCTAGTAAAAGTTATTAACCTATATATTTAAGTTCAGTTCTGATGTTCTATTTACTATAGACACATTTCAGCTGTATCTACAAAGATTTAGAATAGTTTTTACATTATTTAGGTTTAAAAAAAAGCATAATGGCATTAATTTTATTCTTTTTTCCCTAAAGAAAAGTTTAGTTTTCTTTGTTTCTCCTCTACTTTATTTTCTGCTCCAGGGTGACCATAGCTGCTGGAGCGTATTTGTCATTCTCTGTAGCTTTTGCATTCAGAGTTGTTTGGTACTAAGTGATAATTTCTTTTTATAATCAGTAATTTTTCCTTTCTTCCCCTTAATAGTCCTCAATGCTCTGTCATTGATTTCAGGTCTCTGTAAACTTACCTGGTCCATACATTTATCAGATGTGACAGTTCATGTAGTGATTCTGTTCTGAAACACAGGAATGCTTTCATATTCTTCCCCATTTGTGAATGTTCATCTATACATTATTGTACTATTTTTTAAAACTTTATTTTTTCTGGCACCAACTTGAAATTTTTTATAGGAAGCTTAAAATATTTTACAGAAAGAAACAGGATAGAATCTTTAAATATTTTGGACATTCTGGTTTTTCTTTTCTCCTACTTAAAAATAATCAAGTGGTTGATGTTTTTATGATTTTTGCATAAATCACTGTTACACTTTTTTTATCATGACATTGATTGCTATTGTGGATAAGCTCATCCTCCCTTTATCTCTGTGAATAATTAATTTACTTGCAATAATATCTCATTATATAGAAGCCATCAACTTATATCTGTTCATCTTCACTTTTTTAAAATACATGTGTTCATATACACATAAAAAACTCCTGGAAAAAAAAAAAACCAGTATGGACTGCCAATATGTAAAATGTAGAATACTCAGCCTCTGAGATATATTAATTTGGGGTCTATGAGCACTTTCCTTTATAAACTGTGGGATTGTAGCAAGCTTTATGTTAATCAGAAATGTATAGGATTATCAAAAGCAAACCACATTTTACTAATAGTAAGGTCATTCTAATTGGTAAATCATTTTAGAAAAGTTAAAGGGCTGTAATGGTGCAGCAAAATTGTTAGAAGTCAGCACAATTATTTACTCAAACTATGGATTGTGGATTTCTTAATGTTTTACTTTTTGGCACTACCTATATGTGCAACTTTCTGATTGTGAAATGATATTGTATCTTTTTTTTAAGGTTTGTGATTGTTATTGACAAGAGTTTGGAAAGCCCCTTGTCTTCCTAAATATAACAGTGATCATTCTTTGAATATTTTAATAGTTTTCAATAAAGCAATAAAAAAATATAAAACCCTGCAAAAAAAACCAAAAGCCTTTTTAGAAACCAGTTGCCTGTTTTGTCTCCTAAAGGCATAAGGAAAAGTCACTAAATAATAAGCATAAATAATAAGCATAAATAATAAGCATAAATATTAAGTGAATCTAAGACTAAGTTAATAGTCTCTTGTGTGGAAAATTAAAATAAAAATCAAATTAATAGTTTCATTCTAAGTGTTATTTTTTTTTATTAGGTTTAGGAATTATTCATCTTGATTCTATTTATCAGCCAGAGATCTATTTTCTCTTTATATCTGGATATACCTTTTATTCCAGAGTATACTCAGTGATGATATTTTAGGTGACCAAAATGCATATTCTGAATATGATTGAATACTTCATTTTCTTTAGAATGGGTTACTAAACTTTTTTTTGGTAAGTTGTCCTTAATTCTGTTTTAGCTGTCTTAAAATAGTTATCTTAATTTTAGCGTCTTTATTATAATGAACTCTATCATGCATAATGTGAGGTTCGGAACTTTGGATAAATGCTCTTATTTTTGTAGATGTTTTTGAAAGTGCAGGGTTTCCTTTATTTTAGAAAAGTAAATAAAGTATTTTTGAAGGTTTCTGTTATTTATAAAATTGCATAGGAAGAAAAGCATAATAATACATCTCTCGTTTCTATATGAGAAAACATTGGGGACAAAAAAAGCAAAAAGCAAAACAGTTATTCTTTTTAATTGTAAAACTAATACCAGGAAACCAGTAAAAAGATGCCACAGGCAATTTGTAATTAGCATAAAGTACACTGGTACTGCTCAAATAAATTTTTTGGGTGTCATTGCTACTGAATGCTCTTATAAACCTGCAAAAATATTATCAAGTCCTGATTTTCCAAATATAAATTTCATCTGGATTCCATTGAGATTTTGGGAAATATTTTTTAGAATATGCTGATTCCTAAAATATCTATTTTAAATGTTCAAAGTATTTGCTTCTTAGTGTTAGAAATGATCATTGTTCAGCTACTACTCAGCTAGAAAAATTATGATTGTTTACGTTCTAATACCTTACCTTACAAACACATTATGTTGGATGGTAATTCTGAAAAGTTACAGATGTATTGCTTGGTCTCTTAGGTGATCAGCAATCTTAAATGCTCTTCTCTAGAGTATTTATTAAACTGATATTTAGCATGCCATGCACTATTATAAATGAAAGGTTTGTATATGCACAGAACACAGAAAAATCCCTGCCCTGGGGTACCTGGGGTACAAAGGTGGAAGAAGTTATACTTTGTATTATGTACAACAAGCTAAATATTTCCTAAGCGTATTTGTTCTTAGTCCTTGGAGCTTTGAAACAAAATATAAGTAGAGAAACATCTTACTTATTGAAAGTTATAATGTAAGTGGGTCTTTATTCTGCCTTACTTTGAAAATAAAATTGATATGAAAAAAAGAATCAAAAGTAATGAATTTATTTGCATAAAAAGTTCTTATCTCTCATTTTATCTATTTACAAAATAAAATGTTTTTAGGAAGGGTATGTACTTTTGTTTTAATAATTATGTATCTATAACTACTATACTATAATTATGTATAGTATAATTATATATTATATTATATACACTATAATTATAATTATGTACTATAACTACTATATACAAGTTTAGCATACTTTAAAAAAAAACTCAATCTTGAGTTTTACTTTTAAAGTGTCTTGCACAGCATTTACTTTATAATGACATCTGGAAAGCACTTTTGAAAGTTACCTTTTCAAATTCAAATAGCATTCATAAAGAGGTCATAAATTATTCTGTTCTTAATAAAACACTAAAAAGAAACATATAACAAAAAAATTTAACCCAGTTAATGAGCAAGGAGATTGAGATTATGGTATATAGATTAATGAATTAAAGTGGATCTTAATGTATCAGAACAAGGTCATATTAGTAATTTTAATGACATAGTAATAAAGCTAAGTTATATCTACTTTGTATTTGATATCAAAAGAGCATTATAGATATTAAAAAGAGGACAATTGGTATAGAAACCATTAGCTTCAAAGGGAAACTAGAATTATGTAACAGTGAAATTCTGGTAGCTAGTATCCAGAAGAAGGTGCAAATACCTATTTGATCATAGTTAAGAGGTTTTTCATTCTTGTTGATAAATTCTTAAAATAAATTTCTTGGTATAATTTCCCATATAAAAATTTCTACACTATAAACATATAAACATAATTTGATTAAATCACTGAGCTACTGAAATACCTTTTTTTCCATCATACGTGATTTGGGAAACTTGATATGACTACCATAGAAACATTGCTAATTTTCTTTCATAGTATAAATGCAGAGTAATGAAAACAAACTGTCCAGTGGGTTAGCTTTGTTTAAGAACATAATTTTCAAATAATGAGCAGTGGAGATTGGTGGAGTCCATGCAATACCTTTAAATTTTGTTTCAATGAAGTTGAGTTATATTTGGTATGTTTTAATCATTTTTCTTTGTCTGTTACTCAACCTTTCACTATTCCCACAGGAGGTTGTGGATTATACAAAGGAACTTTACCAGAGGTGTGAAAAATGCTGACATAGAAGGAGAGATGTTTCATTCATAAATGCATGTCATACATGTTAAGTCCGCTAAATGTTTTCCATATATACACTCCGAAATACAAATTTAGTCTGTAATAGCTAAAGATTATTATGAACATTTTGAGATCTAGTTTTGGCTGAGATACATTATACAATGAATATTTTTATTTCACCATTTTAATTACTACTGAGAATAATATACAACTTTAAGAGCCTGTACTAAAATATTGTTGAAATTTGATATGATAACTTAATGCATTGTAATCTTTTTAAAAGTATCTGTAAAAGGTTTCTTGGTAATTTGATTTTCCATATGAAGCAGTGAAAGTACAAATTATGTTATTTCATGTTCCTTATCTGAAAGTAAAATAGTTCCCAAGTTGAAATAGCTTTGTAGGGTATACCTAAGATGTGTTATTTGTAGAGTATACTTAAGATGTGTTACCTTTTTTTTTGAAAGTTACTTTAATGATACTAATTAGATTTTTTAATTTTAATTAGTTTATAAAACAACTTAAAAACTTAAGTTGTTTAAATATTACTACAAATATCTAACTAGCATAGTGGAAAACCCATGGCATTACCTTTTTTTTTTTGTATACACAAATAATACCACTAGATATAAAGCTGCTTCTTTATCATCTGGGTTCCCTTTATTAGTGGCAATCTAAAGTGTAGACTCTGAATTATGGTGTTGGTTAATTAAGAAGGAAATTCACGATGCTTTAGATCGATGCCATACTATATAACTGATTTTTCCTATAAAGAACTGCGAAGGGGACCCATTGTCATATGAACTTATTTCTTCATTTACATTATTTGATTCAGTTGTCTTTTAAATGTAAATTGTGTTTTTTAAATTTATATTTCTTAACTGTACTTTAAGACTTTAATTTCAAACTACAGTGAACTTTACTGTTCCTTTGCATTACATATGCAAAAGACTTCCTGATTATGCTCATTGCAAAGGAAATAAAGTATTAAATAATGGATTTTGTTCATTATTTTTAAATGATTTTTAAAATTTTGTTTTATTTCTTTGTCCACTAAGACGTTAATTTTGTATTGGACATGTACCTAGACTGGACTGTCATGTCAGTATATCCAAAGGTATTTCTAAATCTGAAGAGGCATTCTTCTTGAATTAAAAAAGAAATTGTTTTAGTTTCTAGTGACTTTCTAAGCCTCTATTTTCTGCACCTAGAAAAGCAGAGAAACAATATTGTTCATTGCACTATAGCCATCATTCCCATTTAGATGGAACTCCTGCAGTGCATCTTTGCTAATGTAAAGTCAGTGAATATGAACCTTGAACTTATGGGCTAATTATATTTATGATTGCATGCCATAGTGAGTTGTCAGATGTCCGTTGTCTTGATCTATGCCCGTACTTAATGCTATTTTTATGTATTCTAACATTGGCCTTTTTGTTTACTAGTCACTTTTTTGTTTTTCAGTTTATTTCTTTGGACTTCATTTTCTTTTTACCTCCAGTGGTTAGTGTCTGGAAGTATATGGATAACTCTTCCTAATGATCTGATTTCCTGAACTTTACTAGACCTAGTCTGTTTATTCTAGAATTATGTGCTGTTGGCTTCACCATTATACCTCTAGTAAAGAGTGAAGTTGATCTTTCTTGTGAGAATTACTGTGCTGTTACACAGCTTCGAGTTTCATTAACTTGGAACTATTGACAAGCATATTAAGAGTTGAAATGATTTCTTTAGCAGTCTATCATTGGATGAAAGCTCATTCAGTAGGAAAGAAGTACTACAGTAATGAGTACGGTTTTCCCCTTAAAAAAACGACCCATATGGTTTGTTAGGAGAAAACATTATAAAGAAGATCTTGTTATAACATAGACCATCATAAGTATATGTCTTTTTTTATTTTCACATTGTTGTACTCCAGCTAAATCAGGATTTTCTAAAGTATATTCTGAGAATATTAGTTATACTAAGTGGCTCAATTAACTTGGCAATTACTGGATTTAAAAAAATCAAGTATTAATTATAAGACTTTTTTGATCACAAGACTTCTTTGAGCCAGTAACAGGTTAATACCTATTTCAAATCTCCAGGAGAAACTTATCTACAAATTTATTTGTTTATAGAACTTTTTTTTTGGTAAAGAAACCTTTATTGAAAGTCTGCAGGGGGGTACTTTGGAAAATGTCTTTTGTTATTTTCTTCCTAATTTTCAAATTTCTCATGTTTAAAATAGGGTGAGTATTGATCTTTAGAATATGTTGTTTCAGATACTTCATGCTGCTTCTTGATATTATAACATTTTTTTATATTGCAAGTAAGGACTGAGCATACAAACAGTGATTCTCAGATATGTTTCAAGACTTTACCTTTCTCTGAATACAGGAACAAGTTTATTATTATAATTTTATATCCCTTCTAAAATTTTATGCCATTACATTAATATTTTTATGATATAAAAATAGAACTAGGATTTTATTTTACATGTAATTACATACAAGTCACAGGTCTCTTCATTTTTATTTTAATTTAATTCTGAAAACTTTTATGTATTTAACTTTAGAAATCTTTTGTGAGAACTCTTATTACAATTTTTATAATATTTGCTGTCTTTTTCTAATAACCCACATAGTATATATATGTACTAACCGGCATTTTCATTATTTGTTTAGATTTTGTATTTGTTAATCTATCTAAATTAAAATCTGAAATCCTTTTTTTGTTGTTAAACTGGTATCGACAGCTAAATCAAAAACAAGTTAATTCTACTGGGTATATGGGCTTTTCCTAAGTGAAGAAGATAACAGTGAAAAGACCAAAAGTTATGTTCTGTCTCAATGTTTGTACTGATGTTTTTCTTCAAGGCTGGTGGATCTGAAACCCATGAATAGTATAGTTTTATTAGTTAAAAAACTTGTTAAAAAGTCTTCTAGAAAACAAAATCTTACACCTGACTACTCTTGACTCCTGTTTTCAGTTGAGTTGGTAATCTTAGATCTAATTCCAGAGCGTTATTGAAACATACTCTTTCCACACACTTATAAACAAAGGTAAAGTTTATGGTTGGATAATAGCTAGGAATTTGTAGAGGAACTCTGTAAGTAAACAGTATATATGTTCTATAAGTACTAGCTCTTATAGAACTTGAGATGATCAGAATTTTATTTGAGCTCTTGAATAAACTTAGTAGCTGAGATAGTGGAAGGAATCCAGTAATTACTTGTTGAAAGATTGATGTAATCCTGCTGATCACCTTTGTTACTGGAGTCCTTTAGATACCAAGACCAAATTTAGTAAGATAGTTTTCAACAGCTATTCTTTTTAAAATTTTTCCATTAAATTTGGTTGATTTTCTGTTTATTTTCAAAAATAGATAAGATTGGGAATACAGCTTCCCATCTCAACATGTACAAAAACTTCGGTACCAGTGTATTATCACCTTACCTGTTCTATTCTTATTTCTTAAAACCAGCGCCCCACCCCTCAACCTCACTGCCACTTGCAGTAACTACCACCATAGTTTCTACAGAATATAGTAGTTATTTTTTCACGTTTTACAGTTTATTGTTCCACAAATATCCCTTAACTATATTTTCTAGCAAAACTGCATTGGAAAATAGATTTGCCTATATGTGCAAGAGATTAAGGAAATATAAGAGAAGTAGAAGATATATTCCCTCCTTTTCAGGAGTCACCTAATAAGTATTAATAAGGCTTATATCAGTTGAGGTGGTTCCAGATTGAGAACCTTAGTGGACATGGTTCTTCTTTACAATTTTGTTTTGCTTGTTAAATAAATGGGATAGAGAAAAGAAAATAAGTGTTGACGGTGGACATTAATTTTTCATAGCTCTGCAAACTTTAATAAGTATTAGTTGGCATTTTTAATCTTGCCTGACTTTTATTCATCTTTTCCCAGATCATATGATTAGGAAATTGGGGTCAACCTTCTTTGTCATGCTTAACAAAGACCTTGATATGTAAAACAAGTTATTAGGCTTCAAGATGATAGTACCTCTGGCTTCAGTTTAAATGTACTTATAGACTTGTTTTTTTTAATGTTGGTAACCTTTTTTGATACTATTTGATGAATGATTTAGAAAAATAAAATAGCATTTTTATGTTGAGTGATTAATACTTCAAATAATGGGAAGTATACTAATGTATTTTTTTTCCTCATGAAGTGGTAATATAAATCTTGTTGTCATTAAAAATTCCTGAATTTAACAGTCAGTTTCCAAAAGATTGTTAGACTTAGATTTTTAAATAATGGAATTGAGCTCTTAAAGGGGAAAAGTGACAGTACTTACTCAAATTTTTTATCTATCCTTGGTAAATCTTTTTTTTTTTTTCTCTTCTTTTGTTCCCCTTCTATTACTCTCCTCTTCCTCCAAATCTAGGCTCCTTTTCCTAGTTCTCTATCTCTTTTATTTTAGTTTATGTCTGAGTATTTGCCTTTTTAGTCTAAGTAGCTTTTAATTAGTAGGTTGTATGTATTCCATCGTAGCTAGTACTCATACTCAAAGGAAAGTTGATTAAGTAGACCATCTTTTTAAGTTCAGAAAAAATCTCCAAAATCTTTAGACATAGAAAACTGATATCCTGATTTATCTCTGTATATCCTGATTAGTGTTATTGCTTATTCAGCACTTGGCCCTTCTGATAGTGGTTCTCATAATTAGAAAAACTTAAAGACTAAAATATATTGGTGCTGATCACAAAAAGATCTAGAAGTGATGTAAGTTGGTCATGTACTCAGTCCATTTAAATTATATTCTCATTAAAAATTGATAAAGATATTACTAAAGCAAAGAAGATTTTCTCACCTTTTCGAACTTATTTAGAAACATAGTCAAGATGAGTTATTAAAACTAAAAAAAATTAAAAAATGATTCAGAAGCTAGACTGTAAACCACAAATTATTTCATAGAGATTTATTTTAGAAGGCTATATTAAAAGTATTTTAGATATAATTTAGAATTGAACTTGAGATTTATACCTCAAGAGTTGATACACACTTGTCTTTGATACACACTGTCACTGAAAATATTTACCATTACCTTTGAAAAGATTGAATATTCTACTGATTCTAATTATTACAATTGCATTAATAAAAATAATTACTAAGGGAAGCTGCTTAAGGTAGAAAAATACAGTGCCACAGTGTAGGTTATAGGTAGATTTAGTATCTAGTTCCTTAGGCATCTTTCAGCACCATTTTTATAATGATACAGTTTAAAAGTTTGGCTGACACTGCAAAATCAAAAATTTTAAATGAGCTGCTTTAATTTCAATAATAAAAAATATTTTACTTCCTGAAACGAAAATTACTATGCTTTGAGGTTACAAAGCTCCACCAAATTACTTCTGCCAATAAGGTACTTATTGACATTCTTGGTTTTCCAATGCTGAGACAGATTTTCAGATTGAATATTTTATCATGCAAGAGTTTGATGAAAAGGTGGTCACTGAGAGATTAAATGTCTACTCTGCTTGGCCTTTGAAAGAAGGGAAAAGGGGCTGGTCTTGGGCAAATTACTTCCACCTCCCTTTTTGCCCCTGCTTCAGCTCCAGGGGAGCTGGAAATGCACAGGAGGAATCAGAAGACCTGGGTCGAGTCCCGGCTCTGCCACTTACTACCTATGTGACTTTGGGTAAGTTACTTAATATCTCTGGATCTCAGTTTCAGTATAGAGTTGTCATGAGAATTAAATAATATGATCAATGGAAATTGCTTGGTAATATCCCAAGGTCTATAGAAACAAATTTGTCATAAGCTTAGTCTCCTTCCTTATTCTTCTATAGTCTAGTGCCCTCAACTTGCATTTTTAAAGCAACCTAAAATAACTCACCACCTTTTGCTTCTCTCTGTGTCTTCTCCATATTGGAACTCTTATTCCTATCCTCTGCATGCTTCAGAGGATAAGTAGTCAGAGGTTAAGTAATCAAAGAATATAAAACTGAACTATTTAAGTCAGTCTTCAGTGTGGAGTGTGTATTACTGTCACCCCTTACCTCTCACATTCTCTCCTTTGTTTGATCTTTCCAGAATTATTGCTTAGAAACATCAAAGATCTCTAATGCTTGGAAATTCAGACAGGTTGGGGAGAAAGATTTGGCATAGGAAAACCTTTTAAATCCTTTCACCCACATCATTCGTCCATTAGTTGGTAAGGTTGGCTGGTTAAAATGGGACTATAGTTATGTCTTTAGTCATTACTTTTCTCTATGGGAGAAAAGATAGAAATAGAGCTAAAATTTAATCAGCAGTCTTACTAAAGCTTCTTGTGTAGTAATCGTCCAGAGGAAACAGGAGATTCAATGGTCATTTCTTTGAGCTATATCTGATGTGCCCTCATCTTTGCTCTTCTATGAAATAAATTTTAGCTTACCTTCAGTCAAACTAAATTTATAGTGCCTGTTATCTCTACTGGATGCTCAGTTTATAGAGGTTGCTTAGATCTAAGGAGGAATGACAACTTTCCTTCTGGATCACATCTAGATTCTTGTTGAGGGCATAAGAACTTCTGGCTCTAGTTGGTTTATCCTTCCTTTATGATTTAAGAATGCTTGATTTGGCTATATGTAAATAATAATAATAATAGTCATTTACTTGAACTGCTTGCCATTAATGCCTACTTACCATGGAGCACAATAACCATCATTCATGCCATGATTAAATTAACTCTTTAGGGTTTTATTTATTTTATTTTGTTTTTATAGCCTTGAACCGTTGACTTATGCTGAATATGGTTTCTTGCTGAAGTAGCAATGTCATCTTTCATAACCAAAACTTAAAGAAAAACATTAAACTCGGGTAATCACGTACAAATTATATACGTGTTAAAACATCACTGTGAAGGCTATAATATCCATTTATGATAACTAAATAAAAATAAGTTATTGATTTGAATACAAATACACTCAAGGTAGTGGTAGTAAAATTATGTAATACCTCTCTATATATATATATATATATCGCTTCAATTTTATTAAAATTTTTATAATTTTATATAATTTTTGTCTGAAAGTGAAATTAGCAAGAATAAAGATATTCATGATTAGAGAATTTTAATCTTTAAAAATGTCCCTCAAATTAAAAAAAGTCTTAATTTTTGGTAATTGGGAAAATAAAATAAACAAAAATATCATTTCATTTCTAATCCTTTTGCCTTCAGTGAGGTTAACTTGCCACATGATTATAGTTTTTCATGATAAAACACCATGATCCACAAACTTGTTCCTACCTATGTTTAGTTAGGTGAAATATTCCTACAACTAAACTATTAGGGTTTAAACTGTACATGATAAACTATACAAATTACACATATACTAAATCTTAACACCATGCACCCTGCTTACCAGTTTCTTGCAAGATTATCTCGATACTGTCCCTGAAACATTTGTGTACCACCAGAATTAAGACTTGGCCAGTTGTTTTCAAATGCAGAGTGAAATACTTTTCTCTTGTGAGATATTTATTTAGTCTGTATTTACATGACACTCATAATTTCAGGAATATGTTGAAATCACATAACTGTGAGGTTTTTTTTTGTTTGTTTGGCCTTCCTGTTTTAGTATTTGATATACTGTTAAAATGTTAACTATAAAGTGAGGTTTTCCTCATTTTATCTATGTAATTTCAAATACATTTAATATATTTCAGAAAACCTTTTTGAACTTTTGTTTTATGACTTTACCACCCAGAACAGTGCCTGGCATAATACAGTTTCTTAAAGTGATTTTATGCTAGAGAGCAGGAATGCATAGATAAGCAGTCTCCACCATCTGGGTGCTACAGAGAAGCTGAGGAGTCCAGTAAGTAAACCAACATCTGTTCATTGTGAGTAGAGCGGATATAGATGTACATATACTAGCTAGTCTAGTGTGAAGTGTGTCAAGAAGTGATCATAAAAGAGGCAGTCTTTTCTAATTATCCCATTGTCACACAGCTGCGCTCCATTACCCAGATTTTTTGCATATCCTGTCTCCTCCCTGAAAGTCAGGTGAAGTCATGTGAGAACAGGGAGTTTGTCTCAGCTAATACTTCAGGACTTAAAACAGTATCTGAGACAAAAATATTTGTTAAGTGTGAATGAATGACACTTAAACTGAGTCTTTTTAGTCTTGAAAAACAGGATTTCATTCAGGGGGAAAAAAGAAAGTGAGATAAATCTAGGTGGTCAGGATAGCATGAGGTATTTTGGCAACAGCGTCGGTTGGATATGACAGGTATCAGTAAATGAGACTTCTAAAGACCAAGGATGAATAGTCAGTGGGTTATGGTAGTTTGCATCTTTTCCTCAGAATAGCAATGGCAAAGGATTTTAGGGGATTGTCGTGAGTAAAGATTGCATCTTAATCCTTTCTTCAATGGAGGAAAAGCATGTTGCTCATTGATCAGATCCTCAGCCTCTGTTTTGCAATAATTGTAAAATCACTTTGTAAAGTGCCACATAAACACATGTTTAGCATTGTGTATTCGGTTCTCAACTTCTATAACTCACTGAGATAAAAGAATGATAGTGTTGTGTGTGACTTTGTAAGAAATAGAGCTTTCCATGGTAAAATAGTGACAACTTACTTTATTTAATACTTAACTTTGTGTCAGACATTATTCTAAGCTCTTTAATAATAATAATTTATTTAAAGTATAGCAATTGCTTGGTAGGATAGCCAATTCAGAGTAGTCTATTCTCTCAATTGAATCATTCAGAGGAGATGGTACTCAGAATAGGTAGCATTGTGGATAATGTGTGTTCTATTGTAAGAACGTAGTACCCACTTTGTTTTATTAAGACAATATAGTTTGTATTTGTTAATACAAATTTGTTAATAAAAATAATTTGTATTTGTTAATACAAATTTCATGATGTGTTAACTTGATTTTGATCTGCCTGTATAAGGCTTATCAGAATTTAACATGATCAGTCTAGTTATCTCCTTTAGCCTCTGTATCTCCTGGGATATGTGGAAAGAACAATGACTTCAGCATCCAAGCATCCAATATAACCAGGGCAAGCTACATAGTATTTGCTTTTTTTTTTTTTTTGGCCTCAGCTTTGTTTTCTCCTCCAAAAATTAACAGTAAGAATATGCAGTCATATGTTTGTAGGGAACATGACAGTTGTTCAGTAAACCATCCAGTCATTGAATGATTGATGTGCCTGGCTTTTAGGTTTTTAATTGCTGATACCATTTCTTTAGTTTTCCTTCAAGGTTTTGGAAGGAGCCTTCCCCGCCTCACTGCTCACTTTCTCAAAGTAATGTTTATTGACCCCAGATTGCAGAAGGGTCCTGATTGTACCTTCCAAATCAGGAATTGGGTATCCATCCATTATTTCTCTTGGAAAGAAACCCAAACTGCTTCTTTGCACCATCTTTTCTTCAACTCAATTCTTTTTTATATTTTTGATTAAAATTTTCTTTTCTGTATAAATGCCAGTGTAATGAACTTCTATCTTAGAACTGTTAAAAACCTAGCCCTTCTATAAAAATCCACAAATCTTTGTAAACTAGTTTTTCTAGCAAAATAGCTGTGTTCTGTTAATAGTATAATAGTATTGCCTACAAAGTTATAAAAAGTTTCATCATTTCTTTGTGAAAAATAATTTTCCTTCACACCTTTGGAACTATAAAATTTGTAATAGTCTTTGTAAATTGGTGACTTCATCTGAGCTCAGACACAAGCTTTGCAGCCAATCCTCTGTCAGTGTACCTGCTACTTGACACTGACAGGATTCTTGACAAAACTGGGAGTTTGCATAAATTAATGTTTTAAGACTGGTTGGAAGTTACTTATTTCATTTCAGATTTTAAAAGACAGTGTAATACCTTTATTCATAGACAGTGAAAGTGAGATTCACAGATAATAAAAGTGACTATTTGTCTATCATATTTTGCAGTCTGAGACATTATAAACTGTTAAGAGTACTGTAAACTTTCCTAGTCCTGTTGATTTACGATTAAACCTTAATTAGTGGTGCTCAGTTTTACAAACTATACAATATAGTGTTCATCATTCATAACTACTATCCCTACTTTCTAGTCTAGCAGTTGTAATTGACATATATTTTATTTTGGTAAACAGCTTACTTTCTATGTGTGGTTGAGTAAAGAAGAAGTTATTTTTAATTACATAAAGCTGTGTACTTTAAATAAATGATCTTATGGATGATTTTAGGCTTTTTAAAAAAAAATTATTATTTTGCTTTAGTGTTTTTCAGAAAGATACATACTAAGTATTTGAAAAACCAAAAAAAATCTTTTGACTCTGTAATACAGATACTTCATGCCTACCTAACTTGTTTTCACTTTCATTGTTCCAGCCATGACTGAATGGAGAAAGAGAAATATAGCCTAATATTTGAACAGCAAAAAGAATGTTTCACATACACCCCAAAGAGCATATTTTATAAATGTATAGATACACAGTTTATACACACACACACACACACATTTTGGATATTTTAGATGTAAGAATGATAGGTGACAAAAACATGGATCCTGGTTTTTAGTAAATCAGTGCATAATATATTGCAGCAAAATACAATATGTTTAATAATCTTAATTAAAGCAGATGCTATATGCTGTAGAATTTTCCTTTACCTAAGTAGGTAGAACTAAGTTTGGCTTTCTTATTAATCATGAAGAAAATCTTTGTCATACCCTTTTATTTCTTTAATTATCTAAATGTCAACTATTGTTGAATAGGTATCCTAAGTTCAGTAAAGAATACCTTAAATAAAAAGCTAACTGCACATGTACTGAACATTGGAGATCTCAAAATAAGGGGAAAAATACATGACTTGACACATACTAAGAGTAATTTGTTTTTAGAAAACAATAGATGGTATTTCTGTACTAACTTCCTGAGGTAAAGTAGAGTAAATGGTTGAAAATATAAAGTTTGGAGTTCCTTCTGCTCAAGACATGCCTAATTGTAAGAGAGTTCCTTTTTCTCCACATTTGTGCCAACATTTGCTGTTCTGTTTTATTTCTATGGGTCATTCTTAGTGGTGTAAGATGGTATCTCAGTGTGGTTTTAATTTGCATTTCCCTGATTATTAGTGAAGTGGAGCATTTTTTCATATGCCTATTAGCCATCTGTATCTCCTCTTTGGTGAAGTGTCTTTTTAGTTCTTCTCCCCATTTTTTGAGTGGGTTTTTTGCTTTGTTTTTGTTGAGCTGTAGGAGCTCTTTGTGGATCTTTGTTATCAGACCCTTGTCACTTGTCTGGAGGGCAAAAATTTTCTCCCAGTCAGTTGGGTTTCTTTTTGTTTTGTTTATTGTCTCTTTTGCTGAACAGAAACTTTTTAGTTTTATATAGTCCCAGCTGTTTATGCTTTCCTTCATTTTTTTGCCGGCCATAGTTGTTTCCCCAAATGGATTTCTGAGGTGAAATTCATGAAGGGTTTTG
>PVHY01020760.1:0-24981 GCA_004024945.1 Uropsilus gracilis
CAAACAACCAACAACTAAACATCAACTTAACCAAACAACAATTTGCAGAAAAGTGGGAGGAGTGACAGAAGGGGGGATACAGAGGGGGGATATGGAGGGAGGATGAAGGGGGATACAGAGGGGGATATGGAAGGAGGAGGAAGGATCAATTAATGCACAATTGTGACAAATCAATAAAATGAATTTAAAAAAATAAAAAATAAAATAAAATAAAATAAATTTAAAAAGAAAAGATGATATTCTGTCATCCACAAATACAACAGGGCACTCCCTCATTTATAAGTGGTTACGTGTGAATCATTTACAGGAAAGTCAACTTCCCTAACAAATAAATCTACAAATACTATCGTCTACCAAGTACTTGCATCTTATCTTTAAAAAGAATTCAAGTAAGTCAATGAACCCTGGCTTAGCCTCAATTTATAGGTAGAAAAAAATTATTAAGATAGAAGAATACACTTACTATTGCTCTTGAAGAAATAGGTTTATATGATGTGACTAAATCTATTCCTAAGATTAAAGGAAAAGAAGTGAATTTTAGAAAATATGGGGAGTCTATCATTCTTTGGATTATATAATTGAAAGAATATTAAAAATACTCTTACAATCCGCAGGTCATGGTCAATTACCAATTATAAAATTAGTTCAGTTATATTATTATATAGTTAATATTTATAGTTATACTTTTTAAATGAAATTGTAGAAGAACCTTGATAGTAGGACAGCTAAAAGCTAGATATTTTGAAAAGCTTTTGCTTCAGCTATATGACTTACATGTGCATATATCCACTGGTACTGACTTTATTTCAATGTGTAATTAGTCTACTGTGTGTTGTGTTCATTGCATTGAAAGCCAAAATTTCAATTCAATTGAGTCACATATTAAAAAAACAGGAATCATGAATGTTTTTAAAATTGTCAAATAAAATGTATTGCATGAATAAAAAAATAAATAAAACTATTCTTCCATGATTTTTTGGCAGAATTTGCTGGTGAATCTGGAAAAACATTTTGAACTGCTGCTTTAGTCAATTAATTATTGTAAGTAGGAAGGATGGACATATGGCTTATCCTCCAAATTGGAACATTTTTGAGAGTTAAAGGAGCTGTTAAAATAAATAATGAGTATTAATCCATAATAATTCTCTCATTAGCCACATCTAATCTCCCATTAGATGGAACCAATGGAACAACTTCCACCTCCCAGTTGTTTTTTATTTCCATTTAAACATTTTTATTTTTAAGAGTTTTAGTTGATTGTTTTCAATTATCAATTATGTCATTCTCTTTACCAGTGCTCTTTATTTCTTTATGTGGATTCGAGTTATTGTCAAATAACCTTCCATTTATATCTGAAAGATTCCCTTTGGTATTACAATGCATTTATAATTAGTGATTTTTTTCCTCTCAGTTTTTACTTATCTAAGAATGCCTTAATTTCTTAATGACTTAAGTTTGCCTTCATTTTTTTCCTTTAAGAATTTTTAGTTCTAGAGTTTTTTAAAATTTTTTTTATTTTGTAGTTATTGTGCAATATTGGTCATGTTTACATGATTGTATTATACCCCTTTATTCCCCCTTATTCCACCCTCCACACATTTTTGCTTTTTTAATTTAATTTTCTAAATTTTGGATATATATAGTGTTATATATATAACACTATATATATATAGTAAAAACATTATTTTTACATTATAACATTATTGTGTACTCCAGGGTTTTCCCATTTCCTTAACACCTGTTAACCATCTTATTCTTTTGTGCCCTCTGCCTCCCCACTTTTCTTCCCCCTCCTCCTCTCTCACTCTATTGTTCACTTCTGCAGGTTGTTTCTAATTTTTCTTATTCGTTTGTTTGTTTTTTCCTATATTCTTCATATAAGTGAGACCATCCTATATTTCTCTTTTTCTTTCTGGCATATTTCTGCTAATATGAGTCCTTCTAGTTCCATCCATGTTGCTGCAAATTACATATGTTTGTCCTCCTTGATTGATGCATAGTATTCCATTGTGTACATATACCACAGTTTTTTCAGTCATTCATCAGTTTTGGGGCATTTGGGTTGTTTAATTTCATCTTCATTTTTGAAGGATAGTGTTACTGTCAATAGAATCACTTTAATAGCCTTTTTACTTTCAGCCCTTTAAATATTTCTTCTTACTGTATTCTGATTGCTGTGACTTCTGATAAAGATTCTGAGAATAAGATTCTTATATCAATCTAAGGATCCCTTGTACATTATCAACTGCTTTTCTCTTGCTACTGAGATTTTCTGAATTTTTTTCATTAACTTTGACTTTCAACAATTGAATATTGTGTCTAGGTATGAACTTCAGCATTTTTGAGGTCCTTGAATGTGCAGATTAATATTTTCTCCTAAAATGTAGAAATTTTTCAGCCATATTTCTTTAAAATTCTCTTGTGTCTCTTTTCCTTCTCGCTGGAGCTTCATGCATATTATGATATGCTTAATGGTTTCTCTTAGGACTCTGAAGTTCTTCTCATTTTTCATTTTTTTTTCTTTTCCTTCCTCAGACAGGAAAATCTCAATTAACATACCTTCGAGTTCACAGACTCTTCCTTCTGCCATTTCAAATACTCTGTTGAGTCACCCCAGTGAATTTTTATACCAGTTATGTACTTTCCAGTGGTAGAGTTTCCATTTTAAAATTTTCTGTCTTGTATTATCTATTTAGTGAGACACTTCTCATATTTTCCTTTAATTTTTAGACATGGTTTCTTTCAGTGAACATATTTATCACAGTTGATTTAAAGTCTTTGTCCTTTAAATGCAATGTTTGAACTTTCTCAAGGACAGTGTCTATGAACTTTTTTCCCCTATATATTGCTTCTCGCCACCATATATTGGTTGTATTTTTTGTTGTTGTTGCTTCCCACGTCCTATGACTTTTTGTTGGAATCTGAGCATTTTGAATAGTACAACGTGACGCATACCTCCCACTCCAAGGCTTGTTGTTGTTGGTGATTTGCTTAGTGGTTTTGGTGTACTAATTCTGTACAGTTTGTCTGCCTTGTCCTGTGTGGCACTGAAGTTTCCACTTGCATAGTTTGTAGGGCAGCTAATTTATTGGACAGAGATTGCTTTAGATGTTTTCAACCAAGAAGTCTTTCATCCTTTGCTGAGAGGCTTTGTGAGTGTTGGCAAGCTTCAACAGTTTGATAGGTAGCTTACAACTCTTCTTCGGCCGTCACTTTTTACCTGCACTGAATCTCAAGGGCAGCCAGATGTAAGTGATTAGATATCTCCTCCATTATTTTCCCCAGTGTATGCACACATACCATTATATGCTTAAGTATACACACAGTATTCCAGATTTCCAGGGGTGTTGGAACTTTTCAAGATATGTGTGGACACTCATTCCCCGTTTTCACTTTCAAATTTTTTGTTTAGCCTCTTGCTAGCTCCAAGCAATTATGCCCACCTCAGGATGCTGTGATGTTAAACAATTGCTACTGATTATTTTCAACAAATGTCATAGGGATAGACTGATTGAATATAGTAAGTTCTGAACCGGGTAAAATAAAGACAAGACCTTCAAATGGAGCTTTCCAGGTGCCGTTAACAGCTCAAATGATGATAGGTCTCTGAAGGTGGGGTATTTGGGCCACTCTAAACCATTTCAGTATCTGCTGGTCTACTGGTTTTCAAAACTATGTAATCATGAGGTTGTAGTTTTACAAACTCCACATCTGGTGAGAAGGGGATGGGAATTGGGCAAATTCAAATATCATAAAGTTCATTGTTGTTAGGGGCTGGGCATGGTGGTGCACGCCTGTAAGCGGCAGCCTAGGAAGCCACGGTCAGGGCCAGGGATCGCGGCTCGAGTCCCACCGGGGCTCATAGCGAGACCTAGTTCCAAAAAAATATATCTGGGTGTGGTAGTGTGTGCCTGTAATCCCAGCTACCTGGGAAGCTGAGGGAGGGGATTGCTTGAGTCTGTGGTACCCCGGGCAATGTAAGCCTGCGATTCCACAGGCAAAAATAGGGAGACCTCATCTCAAAAAAAAAAAAAAAAAAAAAAAAAGTTCATTGCAGAAACACTATTTAGATCATTGCAAGTCTTTAGTCAGGAAGTTTGATAGGTTGATTTTTTTTAAACTAAAAAAATATTTTTTTAACCATTCTAGCCATTGTTCTTCTTTGTATGGAGAAGTAAACTTTCTGCTATTCTGGAAGTGCTCCTGCAAGATTTGTTTTTATTTCTTGTTATCATGAATAGATCCCCTTAGCCTCCTGTCTAACTCCTTGAAGACAGTACAGTACTTTCATCAAACATCTCACAAGTACTATAACAAATTAGGGCAAAAAAATCAAGCACAGAGAAGAAATGATTATCACAAATGAAAAGAATCGGCTCTGATGTTTTTTGGAAAGCACTGCTCTTTTCCTTCCTTCCTTCCTTCCTTCCTTCCTTCCTTCCTTCCTTCCTTCCTTCCTTCCTTCCTTCCTTCCTTTTTTCTTTTTCTTTTCTTTTTTTTTTTTTTTGGAGACTAGGTCTCACTATGTTGCCCAGGGTGGTCTGGATTCCATGGACTCAAGCAATCCCCAGCCTCAGTCTCCCGGGTAGCTGGGATTACAGGTGGCCGCCACCGCACCTGGCTGCTTTATTTGAGACCAGGTCTTGCTATGTTGCTCAGTGTAGTCTCAAACCCGCGAACTCAAGCAATCCCTGGCCTCTTTGCCTCCCAGCGCTTGGATTATAGACATGAACCACCACGTCCAGCTTGGAAAGCACTAGTCTAACATCCTCTCAACATATGAACATGCCTTTGAAATGTTAAAGATCTGATAATTCTTCAAGATTTTTGAATTTCTCATGTAATATGAGGGAAACGATCAACAATAATGGAAAGAAAGCAAAGAAACAAAATCTGACAGATGAAATTTGAATGAAATACAGTTACAGAAAAAACAGACAGCTGTGCGAATGTTGACATAACCAATTTCAGAGACTCCAAGTGTGCAAGCCAGAAGAACGTACGAAACAAGTGAGGAAAAATGGGACAAAAGCATGAAGTAGTTGCAGAGGACTTCACAGTTAAGGAAGAATGCTCTATGCCAGCATGCTCTACCAGCCCGAAAGTGCTGACGATAAATGTTCAAAGGGACCCAAACCTGACACGTTCTTCCGGCACAGCCAAGAAGCTTTCTCTGCATATCCCAGTTCTACTTGGGAGAAGACAAGCTCTGTTCAAATTACTCTATATTAGCTTTATAAAAATTTCAGAAAGAAACAAAACACTTTAGGTCACAATGTTTGTAGTGTTCTAAATTGCAATGTGCTGATTTTTAAAGAACCCGGAATAACCGTTTTCCCCATACGTTATGGAGATACCATTGGGTGATTCATGGTCATTTTCACAGTTCTGAACTACTGTGTGCTCGCCTGTCTCTCTTTTCACATGTGTAGCACCACATATCGGTGTCATGCATGTACAGGCATGTACACACATATACACGGTGTGTACCTACAGATGCATATAGTCACATATATGCACTGGGGCACAGATGCCTATATATTGCTTACATACTGCGTGTATTTTCAAAACAGGGATGGGTGCATTTTAACATACACTCCCAGCACGAAAGACAAAACGCCTCGTTGAGTTCTACCCATCTCAGGGGCGATTATAAATTTAAAAAATGATTCCCCGCCTCCCCTGGAAGCTCACGGGCGGGGCCTGTTGGGCACCCGAACCCAAGCACCTGAGCCCCCCTCCCCCTGTCCACCACGGAGGAAACTGAGGCAGGCGAGGGCGCCGCACTGGGGCGGCGCCGGCGGGCGGGGGCGGCGGCCGGGCCTCGCCCAGCCGCTCCCGGAGCCTGCGCCCCGCCAGCCCCGCCGCCGGGAGGCCCGCCCGGGGCGCCCGGGTGCTCGCGGCGTGGCGGGGGCGGCGCGGGCGGCGGCGGGAGCGCCGGGCCACGCACGGCGGCGGCGGCGGCGGCGGCGGGAGCGGCCGGGCACGCACGGCGGCGGCGGCGGCGGCGGAGGCGGCGGCGGCTGCGGAGCGGGAGCCCCGGCCACGCACGGCGGCGGGAGCGGGAGAGGCGGCGGCGGCGGCGGCGGTGGCGGCCGATGGCCCAGAGCTGATCTATGCGGCGCCTGGAGGGGCTGTGTCTGCGGCGCCGGCGGCGGCGGCGGGGCCCTGGCCGCGAGCGCAGCGGGGACAAGATGAAGTACCAGAAGTACCTGACGGTGCTGCAGATGGCCATCGGCGTCACCCCCTCCAACCGCGGCAGCCTCCTGCCGCTCAAGAGGAAGCTGTGGTGAGCGCGCGGGCCGGGCCGGGCGCGCGGGCTGGGAGGCCGCCGGGCCGGGCCCCGAGCGCAGCAGCCATTTCGGGGTCCCCCGGCCGCGCGTTCCCCGCCGGCGACCCTCGGCGGTGCCCGGAGGCGCGTGGCGCGGCGCGCGCGGAGGGAGGGAAGGAGGGAGGGGCCGGGCCGCGCCGGCGGCCGCGGGCACCGGGCAGGTACCTGCCACCTGCCCCCTGCCCTTGCAGCCCCATCCCGGCGGCGTCGCGTCAGGCTCCCACGCAGGGCTTCCCCGCGCGCGCCTGACCTCCGCCCTCCGGCGGGTGCGTCCCCGGTCACCGCTCGGCGCCGGTCCGCGGCTGGGGACCCGGCGAAGGGGGAGCCGCTCGCGCGGGAAGGGGAGCGAGTTGCGGGTGCTAGTCGCAGCGGCGGGGGCTGTGCGGTGTCTGCAGGCGTGCCACTTTCCGTGACCTGGAAACTTAGGGGGTGACGGGAAGAGGACGCCCTTAAAGGAAAATGGCTGGAAGTTATCCAGACCTCGTCTGCTCCGTGGATGGTCGGGTGGTGGTGCGCGTCGTGGGCATTTAAATATGTCAGCTGGAATCCCGAGGGGCTGGCTGCCTGCGCCTTCGGTGCCCGGGAGACCTCGGTCTAAGGCTCACAAAAGGAGTCGCCACAAGGATCACGCTGGTGGGAAAAAATAGATGCATGTAGTCTTGGTGTTGGGTGGTCGTTTTACATTTAAAATTAGTGGTCGCTGGGGTTTATGGACATCGCCTTCCATGCAGTGGAACAGCGTCTGATTTGATTTTGAGCTTCTGGAGAAAGGATGGGAGGTGGCTTTTAGGCATGTGAGAAAAGTAGTTTCTATTATATAAAGCAAAACGAGGAAAATATGAACATGGAGTAGTTAGGAAGAAAGGGAGTTTTTAAAGATACGAATGGTGGAGAAATTTGGAGATAAGACCAAGAAATACAGGCAGTGAGGTTCAAATTTCAGCTGTGACACTTACTGTGTGACCTTAAGTAAGTTACTGGGGTATCTGCTTCTTCCCAGTGTAAAATGAGAATGATGTTAGCTACCTCATGGGGTCACATGCAGAGCCACTGAAATAGTGAACAGGAAGTACCTGCCACTGTGCCTGGATGAATAGTAGGTGCTGAGTTAGTTGTCCTCCTCTCTGCCTTGTTGAGACAGGGGGGAGGGGAGAGAAATTAATTTAATTTAAATTAATTAATTTAAATTAATTTGTTTAATTTAAATTAATTGATTTAATTTAAATTAATTTAATTTAAAGAAAATTTTAATTTGATGACCAGCAAGTGACAGCACATTTAAGACTGGATGGTAAACGTGAACAGCAGTCAAATGAAATATCTGTGGAAGGAGATTTTAGGAAATAAGTGGAGAATTTCTCACTGCTGTGAGACAGGAAGCAGTAGAATTTGTACATGACTTTTGCGGTTGGTGGTGTGCAGGAAGAAATCCAAGAGGTCTTCACGGACAGTCTTGCCTCCCACCTTGCTTTTCTCCTGAGCCCTTATCAGTGTCTGAATCTGTCCATATCAGATTTAATCTTCATATATACTGCCCGCCCCTCCCCCACTGGAAGGTATGTTGCGTGAGGGCAGGGCTCCTGTCTGTTCAGTCCAGTAATATATACCCTGCAACTAGTATCAGACCCCAAAGGTATGAGTTGAATAAATGAATTGTGTATAATGCATAATGGGAGAGGAAAGTTAAGGGAATCTGGTTTCTTGATGCCAAATTTAAAACTGAGAGGTGGAATGACCAGTTAAGGAACTATTCTGAAAACCTATTCCCCAACACAAGAGTTTGTGAAGAGAGAGCACAGGGAAATAAAAGGGTAATGTCTGTGCTCTGGAGATTCAGGGTTGTGGGAGGCAGTGAATTAGTTGGGCCAGGGTTTAAAACAGGATGAGACAATCTGGAAGAGGTGGGGGCTGGGGGAGGGCAGGGAGGTTGGTGCAGATCGGATCCTGGACCCTGTTGAACTTTTCCCTGGTCTTAAATAAGCATTTCAGATTTTCCACTTAATGTTAAATGAATTTGCAAATGATAAGTGACACAATAAAGAGCATGCCCTACAAAAACTCTGGAGTGGGTGGTATTTTTAAACACAGATGTGTAATCCTTCTTTCCTTTTTAAGTTGGAGGATACAGTGCTGCCTGATTGATTCATCTATCTCCCATGTCCTCTGGGATTTGTTTTCTAGATAACACTTCATTTCACCAGGGTTGTAGCCACTGCTCCTGGCATGTTTGGGGCTGAAGCTTCTGTGCCATAGCTCCGAGTGCTGAGGGAGTGGGTTCTGACTGCAGAGTGGTGGGTGGGCAGCAGTGGTGGACACTAGCTGTGGTGTGTCAGACCTTGGCACACACCAGCTTATGCCCATTTACAGGATGTGAGGGTGCAGTGTGCTCAGCGGTGTGGCATATATGAAGGTGCTAATGAGAGTGTCTTCCCTGTGTCTCCTTAAATCATCTGAGTGGAAGGACTGCATACCTCAGAACTTAACCAGTGTTTGTAAAACATCTGAGTGGATGATCCCGAATGATCTCTGCCCTGGGCATCCAGATCCCCAGTCTTCTCTCTCATTGGGTGATTATGCTCACAGCTTTCCTTGGTGCAGTATTTTCCTGTCTTTCTAGTTGGCTGTGCAACTCCTTTTGGGAGGATTGTTTGCAGAACAATCTGGGTGGAAACTAAAGTGGACAAACAATCAGACCCAGGTAGTGAACCTGCAGGTACCTTCCTCTCCAAGGAATTGTGGCAGCAGGAGAATTTGGGAGCCTGGAGCTCAGGCTTGTTACCTGAGCCTGGGTTTGCACAACTCGCTGCTGGCTTTGGGGCAGTGGTGAGAAGAAGCAGTGTCTCCTGCAGCTGCTGGTTACAGAGGACCACAGAGGACCACAACAGTGACTTAACCCAACAGAAAATTATCCTATCAAGCTCTTGGGGCCCAGGAGTCTGAAATCAAGGTGTTGGCAGAGCCCAACTCCCTGTAAGGTGCAGCCTTCCTTACCTCCTGCTGCTCTTGGTGGCCCAGCCTTCCTGGGCCTCCCCCTCACTGGCCATCTCTGTGTGTCTGTCTCTCTTCTCCTTTCTTTAAGGGCGTTTGTCGTTGGATTTGGGGCCCAGATCTGCAGAGACCCAGTCGCAGGTTTCTGGGCCAGGAGGTGGGGGTTGGGGGGCACTGTTCTGCCCACTCCTGTTCAGTGGGTGTGATTGAGGCCCAAGTAATAGTTCCTCCTGTCTGGTTTATGGGCAATGTGAAAAGTATTTTCATAATAAGTTTATTATTGTTAAGAGACTTGCTTTTTGCACTGGGTGTTTTTCAGGAGTGCTGACAGGGATCTTGGGGGAGGGGGTTTGGGGGCGGGGGCGGAGAAGAGCATCACTTTATTTTCTTCATGCTTCCAAATATGGTTCTCCAGGTTCAGTAATGACTGAAGTCTACGCAGTGTCCACTCATTCAAGCACTTGCACAGTAATCACATTCTGGAGATTATGAGAGCTGTTATTAGTCGCGCTGATCTTCGCAGGCCCTGTATAGAAGTGCTTTCAACATCCTCTCATTTAACTTTTTGCACCCCAGTGAGTTAGGTGCTGTGTTTCCCCAGTTTTATAAATGAGATCATTGACTTACCCAGGGGCATTGGGCTTTCTCTCAATTGTGGTGGTTAAAAACACATTTGAGCAGGAATGTGACAGTCTTCTCAGGGAGAATGGCTGAAGTCTGCTACAAAATATTGGGAAACACCTCTTGGAATGTTCTTTCTCTAAAAGTGTGGTCTGTGGTCCACTCAGGGGTCACAGATGGTCCCCTTCTGGGCCAGGAGTGGCTCTCATGACCACATCCTTTCTTGGTTTCTTCAATAAGCAAGTTATAGGCATTTACACATATCATTATTATTATTATTATTATTATTATTTATAAGTACAACAAGGGCCATGTGATATTAACCTTTTAAGTGAGCTGTTCAGGTTTTTGAGGACTGATACTTATAAACAAAAGTTGACATTTTACTAGCTTATATCTCAAGGCTCCCAGTCTCATACTTTTGTTTGAAATTTCCTCCTTTGGGAGAAAGATGCTTTGTTATCACTCATTCATGTTACTGTGAGTTGGTTGTTGTCCTCCTTGTAGCAGCACCATTTAGCGTTACTTATGTGAATAGTTTCCTTTTGGGCAGTGGGGAGGTCTGGAGGGGGTGGTGGAGCATGTCAGGGAGTTGTGTTGAATTGCTTGGTATTTTGGGCAACTGAAACTGAGGTTGCTGTCAAATCTAAAGGACTTTGCTGTGTACTGTGCAGAGGTTTAGCAATTCATGTTTGGACTCCTGTCAGCTGAGAGCCAAGCGAAGGTTGTAGGTGTAGGCACAATGATTGGTGGGGTTAGATTTATTTCTCCTTCCCTTGATAGCCTTGACAAAGAGAACATACGCAGGAGGAAGAAGAGCTAAATAATAAACAGTGTCTTGGCAGGGACTGGCTAGCAGCCTTCAGCACCCCTCTAGGAAGCTGTGCTGAAGGAGGGTGTTAGCTTTCCAGGTTGGAAGGGCATCTCCTCACGCCCCACAGAAACTAAGATGATGGAGCCTGCCCAGATGCATTGCCAGCTGAGGAAGGGAGTGGGTAGAGCAAATGGTAGACCTGTATATAACGGCCAGGTGTGCAGTGGGTGCGTATTCTGTAGAAGCAGGAAATGCAGCAAGTGAGTGCATCCTGGGTTTCGGCCTTCCAAGCACATCAGCCATGTCACGGTGAAATCTGGCTCCGTTACAGAAGTTATGAAGTGGAGAGAGGCAGAAATGTTCTTTCTGGTCACCCCTTTGGCATGACTAAATGGAACTGGGAATTAGGAAAAGAAAATCTTCATTGTAAGCTAAATATTGCTTTCCCCGGAGTTCAAAGGAAAATTCCCAGGATCCTTTAGTGCCTAGCTTGTTTCTCTGTTATAAAGAGCCTTTCTCCTAAATATTTGTGGGACAGTCCCCAGAGACTGAGTTATTTGATTCAGACCCATACCTTCCAGGTATGGGGGGGGGGGAAGGGCTATGGTTGAGGAATGGCACCCTGGGATTTCAAAATTCCCTATGTTCCACATCAGAGAGAACTGTCCATGGGCCCACCACGCCCTATTTGGGTACCTGATGGTCAACGTGCCTCTGTATTCTTGTGAGTGACCAGCAAGAGACCCTTTGAATCTACACATTCTACCCTAGGATAAAAAAAATCTTAAAAAGAGCGATAAAACAAAAGAGAAGCAGCACCTTATATTTCCCTGCACCAACAAGATCCTTCTACCTTGAATTAATAGTCTATTTTCTGGACCTGTGTTTATTCCTTTCCTTTATCCCCCAGCAAAGGGAAGTCTTTGTCATATGCTTTTAGCAGTTGACCTCTTAGCTTCACAATGACCAGGACAAAGCTTTTAAGTTACAGAAATTGAAACTTAGGAGCCTGGTTCAGTTCTCCGACGACATCATCTTCCTGCACATCTGTGGCCTGTGTGGGTCCAGGTCTGCTCTCCACCTGGTATATGCTAGTTTGCTAAGCTTTGCTGAGATTGAATGTTTTTATTATGATCCTGGTGGAGAGGGGAGTCTCACTCTTTATTTCTGTTTATTTGGTGATTTTAAAATATCTAGTGCTTTAAATGTTTAAATGTGGTCTGGTCATTTTAAAACAAAAGTTAGGAGATCTCTGTTTACTTGATTTCTTTCATCACTGGATTTTTAGTCTTACACTTTATCTTTATCAGCTTTGTAAATTATTATTGAAAGTGTTAGATTTCTAGGCCCCTGTTTGGGAAAAAGGAAAATGCAGTGCCTTCCTAAGTCCAATGACAGGGAAACTTTTGTAAACTTCCTTTGCCAAAACATCTGCACAGTGTTCATTAGAAGAGTTGGATGTATCAATGTCTACAAAAATGTGAAACACAAATCTGAATACATAGATGATGCAGATTAGCAGGCCTCAAATATGCCCAGAATTCAAGTCACTATGAGTACTTGAATGGTAGATGTGGTGTGGTAACATATCTCTGATAAGTTTAACCTGTTCCCTTAAATCATATAAAGCATTGTAAAATAGTGTTAACTCAATAAAGGGAAAACAAGAAAACAAGAAAATAAAGTCTGCATTATTTCTGAATTCATTCTCATAACCACATAATCAGTACCATCAAAATAAAGTGAAAGAGAGAAAATAAAATTTAAGACTTGTCTGCTCCCTTGCAGCCCTAGTTTTTCTTTCCCTTATGGCCTCTTTTCTTGAAGGAAATTTTCTTCATTATTTTTATGGGAAACCTTTATTTACCCTGCAGAGAGGAGAATATGACTATACAACATGCTGCTAATGAGAATAACAGCAGTGACTTCATCAGTATTTTACTCTGCGAGGTGACTTGAAAGGTAGATTCATTGGAAATTAAGTATCATAACAAAGATGCAAATTTAAAAAAGATAAAATTAAAATAACAATAATGAAGATGATTGTTGGACCAGCATTTGGGATGGGGATTGGGGGTTCTCTGAAATGTAGTTAGTAAACAGGGAGAGATCTGCTCAGAAAGGAACTTCAGAAACCATTGACCAGGAATTCTTGCAAAGGGAGGGCAGGGTGGCTTTAAGCAGCATCTGGAAGAAACTCGGGACTCTTGGGGGATCTGATGTACAAGGGAGGTCCGCCCTCCAATCCTCACTGATTTGTGACAGAGTGGTCTGCAATGTGGCTTTCACACGTACTAAAACCATGGTTGTAGCCGGGTACAGTGACGTGTGCCTTTACTCCCAGTCTAGGAAGGGAGGCCGAGACTAGGAATCGCTTGAGTCTGCAGGTGGGTTCGAGACCTGTCCAGGGTAATGTAGCAAGACATAGTCTTAAAAAATAGCTGGGCATGGTAGCGCACCTGTTATTCCAGTTACCTGGGTGGCTGAGGCTGGGGATCGCTTGAGTCCGTGGTACCACAGGCAACGTGAGTCTGCAGTTCCCAGACAACATAGCAAGACCTAGTCTCAATAAACAAACAAACAAACAAATAAGCAAATAAGTAAATAAATAAAGCCATGGATGTGGGTGCTGAGGCCAGAGGGCTAGACTCTACATGAGGTAACTGCTGAGTCCCCCTAACCAGCAGAGAAGTTACTGCACAACCTTCAAAGCTGGGCCAAAGCTGGCAGAGGCAGGCTACAATAAACCCTCCAGTGGGGAAACAGATGGTCTCTAATGCAAATATCAGTAGGCATTTAAAAATCACCAAATGGTGGAGAAAGCCAGTATTAGAAGAATTGCCATAATCAATAAATAGAAGAACTAATCCCTGAGAAAGTAGAAAAAACATTAGATTAACATGGCTGTTTTTAAAAAGATAACATGAAAATATTAATAAAAGTACACTAGATGCTTGAGAAATTTAAAACTCGCTCATTGAAGTGAAAGAGAATGACTGAATTGGCAAAATTAAAAAGTCCATCAGCAATACACAAAAGTAAGTGCAAGAATCATGAAAGAACAGGAATCAAAGTACAAAACAAAAGTTATGCAGTCTCAGAAGGATTTCAAGAAAGGGATGGACTTTTGGTAAGGATGTGGTGATGCTGGGGAAGAAAGGAATGAAAGTGCACTAATGAAGTTCCTTGTGTAAGAGGACATTCAAGAGCACTAGATGTTGAGAGGAAAATAAATATGTACATAAGCATATGTACATATATGTGTATGGTTACACACATATATATGTATATATGTGTGTATATATATATATATGCAGAGTTACAGTTGCCCTACTACCATGTATAACTTTCAGACTAGTAATTGGAGGGGGAAAAGGTCCAACATGAAAAAGATGGGGAAAAAGCACTTAAATTTAAAGAACAAAAACCATGAAACATTATGGTAGGAGTAAGTATAAAAATACTGGTAAACAATAACATTGAGTGTGTCTTAATTTTCTCTCCAGATATTCTCAGATTGAGTAAAAAAAACTTGTTTAATGAGAATTACAATACAACAAAAGAAAAGAGAAAAAAAGACTGTTCATGAAAAAGTTGAAAACACAAGCACAAGAAGTGATCAGCCAAGAAAAACGCAATATAAAAATTAGATAGGAAAATTACCAAGAATAACATTAAAGGTAAAATCTTTGGTTGGTACAAACTTTTCATGAGTTAAAAGCTCAAATCCCTATGAAAATATTAGTAATAACTATTCAGGTTTCTAATAAAGCAGATATGAAATATATAAAGGAAAAATTAATGGCTATATAAACATCTGACAAATCCGTAGTCCTGTTGGGAAACTGCAAAGTCATTTTTTTCCAGAATTCAACAATTCAGCAAGAAAATGAAGACACAGAGACATCTAATTATAAAATAAATGAAGTGATAAAATTGTCCATATATTTAATGACCACCCACAAGTTGGTATTCTTATATCTGAGTGTAAACTGTCTAAAGCCTTTGCAGGGCAATACCTCCCTATCAACATCTAGAAATCTCTGACTTTGAATTTCAGTTCTAGGAATCTTTCCAAATAAATACTGTGTAGTCAGAAATGTGCCTTACTTTATGGCTTAGTAACAAACATTTGAAAACTAACTGTCCATTGATAGGGGAGTGATTTGCTATATGTGCACCTATACTTTGGAATAGGCTTAGCTGTTATAAGAAATGAAATGAATTTGCATCAAGATATTAAGTGAGAAAATGAGGTATAGGACAACATGTTTAGTTTGGTCACCTCACTAAAAGCTTTTAGAAGGAGATGAACAAATATATAAACATAAGCATTTGTCTGGAAGGTTATAGAAAGAATGGGTAGTGGTAATATCCTTAGGAAAAAAGTGGGCATTTGGTGTGAGGAGGAAGAGAGAGACTTTTCCTCTCTCTTTTCTTGTTTTCTATCTTTCTACATGCCTCAATTTTTCTAACTGTATGAATGTAGTGCTTGAAACTGTAGCCATACCTTGAGACTGAAACCTTTTACTTTATGAGACTGACGCGCTACCTACTGCGCTAACGAGGCACCTTGAAACCTTTTACTTTAAACTGTAGCTATACCTAGTCTATTTTATGATTATTTATTCTTACTATATAACTAATTTTGCTAGCCTTTATATTTTGTGTGTCCTTTTCAAGCAACAGGAAATCAATTTTATCCATTTCAGATAGCATTATAAATGTCAGAAATTAAGTAAATCCAGTTTACGTAAATCATCCAGTTTGATGAAATTAAATATATCATCCAGTTTGATGGCTACTATGATTGGGAGACATGGTTCTAAAATAAAGAAGCTCGTCTTATAAACCACACTGACAACCAGTCTCGTTACTTGATACACTTATCTCCAAGACGGTCATCTTCTGGGCAAGAGCTTCAAGGTTTCCAGGACTCCTGTTCCAAGGTTCCCACCAGATGTTTTCCCTTCTCCACTCTTCGCTCCAAAAGTTTTTAAATTATAAAAGTGCTCTTGACCACTTTATGGGGTGAAAGGTAGTAGCAGTGTGTGAAACTAAAACCTATCTTATTTGTGGATTTGATTTTTGACTCTTTATAATCAATGAAAACAAAAGCTGATAGATATGGATACTCCTATTTTTCCTTTTTAAAAACTTTTGTGATGAATGGCAAAAAAAATTTGTGATTATTTTTACTATATTACCTCGTACATTCTGTTGACAGCTTCACATTATCAAGCTTAATTAAGAGCCTCTTACATCCTATCTGTGGCTATCCAGAACAGTCACTGCCTTGCCCTGGCTGAGCATCTGATCTGTAACTCCCCAGCCAGAAGCAGGTGCCCCCAGTTACTAGACATCTTCAGCTGGGCCCACTGCTCTTTGGGGCCTTTATAGAGTTGACTTAGTAAATCTCAATATTAGGGTATCTGGCCTCTGTCCAGCTATATGCTGCTAAGTATTTAGGGAGGATATCTGATAGACTGGTGCTCCACTGGGTTTCTGGCTTTTGGGTTGAAAAGAAGTGACATTTCCAAAGTTTATATTTGTGACAATCATAAATGACATTTCCTTAAATTTACCTCATATGTGACAAAGGAGTCCACCTTTAAACCTGCTTTATAAAAATCATCTTTTCCCTTCTTGAAGGGTAACGCCATCCTCTGAAAATCCTAATGGTGCTACTTCTAGTGTCAGCCAAGGAAAACCTTCCTTAAGGCGAATTAAAGGACGACTACACCGAAGCAAAAGCCTCGATAGCATCGATTTCTGTGAACTCACGGTGAGTAGACTGATCAGCACTTTTCTCATTTTTTAAAGGCTATGAAAAACGATTGCATCTTTTCGTTTTCAGAAAATGCAACAGGCTTAATTTGGGGAAAGCATTTTTAAGTGCAAACTAGTTTGTTCAACAGGTTACCACTCAGTGTATTTCCTTAACTGGTATCTATATGATACATTTGAAAGAAATGGTTCGTGATGATGTTTCTGATGCAAAGGCCAAGATGAGGAAATACTTTCTGAACTCTGTAATGAAAATTGAACTACTCATGGGATTTAATGTGTGATAGGATGATAGTATCCAATAATATTGGGGAAAAATGTGATTTTTGTATGGGGACGTACAGTAGCTAGTCTTACTGTGGTGAACATTTCACAGGTTTACAAATATTGACTCATTGTGTTGTATATCTGGAACTAAGAAAATGTCTATGTCTGCTATGCCTCAATAAAAACACTGAATAAATTTCAGTGGAGTAGTCATGCAAATGTCTTAGGAGACTCACAAATCTACATGTTAATGTAAATAGCAACCTAAGTGTTTGAACTTCAAACACCCACCTTTCCGGTGGTACAGAAAATAGTAACTCTTCTGTTATATGGACAGATTCAAACTTACAGTATGATGGAACTTTCTATTTTAAGTGGTTAACATGGGTGGTCATCTTTTTCTCCCCAGGCCAAGTGACAGGCGTTCATAGGGGTTTATGGTAAATTCATGTATGTTTTTTAACATACGCCCACTGTCCTTCCCTGTTAACTGTATTTTCCTAGTTTATAAGATGTACTGCCATGCCATAAGGAAAATACTAGAATTTCCTTGGCTATTAGTAGGTTTTATTCATATATCATGGGAAATTAATAGTATTTATGGATGCTTGGTAGACCAGATGTTTTCCATTCTCCACTCTTAGCTCCAAAAAATTTTAAATCATGAAAGTGTTCTTGGTCACTTTATGGGGTGAAAGATAGTAACAGTGTGTGAAACTAAAACCTATCTTATTTGTGGATTTAATTTTTGACTATAATCGATGAAAGCAAAAGTTGATAGATATGGATACTCCTATTTAAAAATTTTTGTGATTATTTTTAAGATGATAAATTTACTCAAATTTGTATTTGAAAATGCATTTGGAGGCCGGGCACGGTGGCTCATGCCTGTAAACTTCAGCCTATGAAGCGGCCGGGGCTAGGGATCGCGGTTCGAGTCCTGCCTGGGGCCAGTAGTGAGACCTAATCCCAAAAAATAGCTGGGTGTGGTGGCACACGCCTGTAATCCCAGCAACCTGGGAAGCTGAGGCTGGGATTGCTTGAGTCTGTGGTAGCCTGGGCAACGAGAGCCTGCGGTTCCATGGGCAAAAATAGCGAGATCTAGTCTCAAATAAAATAAAATAAAATTAGATAAAATAAAATAAATAAATAAATAAAATTTTTAAAAAAAGAAAGAAAATGCTTTTGGCACAAGGCATAGAAGGTGGAATGGCAGAAGACATACAAGCAATAACTCAAATAGAAATAAATGCTTGCCAAATCAATTAACTTGCTAAGTTATTTCTTGTTAAGTAAATCTAGCTATTAAAGTGAAGAAAACACAAGAATGACTAAAAGTCAAGCAAATTGCTTTTCAAAAGTGAGTGGTGGAGTTGAGAAACAAGCTTGCATCACTTCTGGAATATGAAAGTGGAATTTGAAGTTTTATCAGGTTCTTTTACAGGGTGTTAAACACTGTCATTGCTGTGGCATGATCAGGTCACTTATTAATCTGGCATGCCACAAATACATTAACTGCTTCACACAGTGTGATGGGCAAGAGGTTATCATTTCTCCAGAATATGACAACAGAGAAGTAGCTGCCTTCAGTTTCTCAGAACTAGGAAGATTAATTCAGTTGGGGAGAGAAGTTGACAGCATTCTCTTTTTATTACTAGATATATTTTTAAATGATTGATAGTTGATCCCTTGCTTTCTTCCATGAAAGTTGATCTCTCGAAGTTGGCACATGGTCTAAGCAAGGTACGGATGCAATTTATCAACAGAATTAATTTCTGTTTGTTGGTGGTCCTATTTGACTTTAGCTCAACAGAGAAATGTCAGTGTCTGTCAAGCAAAGGCATTTTGACAAGGGGTTAAAAGCTGGGAGCCGGATATGGTGGTGCACGCCTGTCATCCAAGTGCTGGGAGGCCAGAGGACAGGATCGCTTGAGTTCACGGGTTTGAGACTACCCTGGGCAACATAGCAAGACCTGGTTCTTGAAAAAGCAGCTGGGCTTAGTGGCGGGCACCTGTAATCCCAGCTACCTGGGAGTCTGAGAATTGCTTGAGTCCATGGGTTTGGGGCTACCCCAGGCAACATAGCAGGACCTAGTCTCAAAAAAAAAAAAAAAAAAAAAAAGCTAGGGAGAGTTGGGGTTTATGACAAGCTGGTTCCAGAGAGGAGCTGTGGGTCCTGGTGTAGTAGCCTGCTTGGTGTCTTGAACACTGTCATGAGTGATTTTCTGCTTTACGAAGAGTGCAGAGAAAGGCCACGGCCTTTGGTTACTGAAAGCTCACCTGTCTTTCAGAAATGGGGCTGTCTTAAATAAAATATATTTACTATAATTCACTTGAGTTCTTTGCAGTTTGTGTTGATTCTCTTTCTCGGGTTTTTGTCACAGGTGATAGGATAGCAGTCTATAGCTCCCTTACCCTGCAGTTCTAGAGTGTTAGAAATTTTTACAATGAACATGTTCCATTTTTAGAAAAGCAACACACTGATTTTCTAAACAGTATTTCCAAATAAATTAGTAAGAAGAAATATTTTATACCATAAACTATGGAAATTAATACTGATCTCCAAAATGCATAGTAGCATCGAGCATCGTTGACATGGGGCTAAAAAAGGGTATTTCCCCATCTACTTTATGAAATTCTGTTTATGTGTAGGAAACACTACACGTAAAGATAAGGTGGGTTGTGGGAGGTGAGAGGCATCATGCAATCATGGGGAAGCAGCAAAGTTTAGAACCTCAGCGACTTCGTCTGAGGGGAAGATCACTGGTAAAGGGTCTAGAGTGACTCTTCTTGTCTAGGGGGTAGAGCATCTTTATTCCTTGAGGAAACAGCACAGCCATCAAAGGTATCTCTCAGAAATGGTTTCTATTTCAAAAAGATAGAAATATGTCATATTATGCACTATTTTTAAAATTTGTAATTTTTCAAACTAACTTCCTTTGCCAAAGAGAAAGCAAAAAAACAAAAAAGAAACCACACAAATTTAATTCATAATCTCCTTTCATATGCTTATGTCAGATTTGTGTGACCCAGAGAATAACATTCATGTTTTTATTTTTCTCGTCTACTCTTCTTAACTTTGCCTAAGAAAAAACACAGTTTTTATTGCTTTGGGGAAAACATAGCAAGTGGAGCAAGAGGTCCATTTGCTGGGGTTTGTTTCAAGGTCTCAATTTCAGCACAAGAAGCCCCAGGTTCCAGCTGAGACTGTTGGCGTTGGTCCCGGGTGTCAGATTGATGCCATTTCACTCCTGGGGAGAGGTGATTGTTTCAGCTTTCTCTGTGGGAATTAAATGGGATGGGCATTCCAGTTCATTTTGTAAACCCTACAGCATAATTGATTGCCATCCTAGAGTACTGGGGGCACTGGAAGCCATCCAGTCCCCCCTAGTTCCACGAGACAGTGCCCCACAGAGACCTGGTACAGTTTTGTTAGGCAAGGCCTGGACTGGACAAGTCTGTTATGAAGATGGGCTTGGCTTACAAAACCAGAGCCTTTTTAGGGTTAAACTGCCACTGAAATCATGTGACAAGTTTTTCTTCCCCTTGAGGTGATGGATTAAAATATTGATAATTAGTATGAAGAAACATGACCATGTGTCTTCAGATTTTAATGATATTACATTCTTAGCTATTCTATTTCACTCTGGTGTCATCACCAGTTTTGCGTTATTAAGTTGCATTTTCACTTCAGACCCTGCCTTCTTCTTGGATTCTAACTATGTTGTCAAAGAATTTTAAGAAGCGTTTAAAACTTTAAATCATTGAGATTAAGTAATCATATACAAATTCAATCGGTTGCTTGAAATGTTGTAGTTTCTCTTACCTTCTTCCTCAGTAAGCGAACGGAGCCAGCTGACACGATTCATTCATTCCACTTGGGGAAGCTACTCTGCCCACAGACAATGTGTTTCCTGCTTTGTGACATTAAGCCTAGATTGCTAGTTCTCTCTTTCTGTTACCAGAAAATTCCTACAAAAAGTGGTATACACACGAATTAGAAACAGTGAGCCAGTTCATAAGCCCTTAAGCTTGAGTAAAGAGAGTTCAGTCAGCACTGAGAACCACTGGACAAAGATGACACGTTTCAAAACCTTTAGAAGAATTTTGTCACCTGAAGGAAAGTGTTTAAGGAAGGATAGACATTGGACGTTTGGGCCAAAGAAAGCTGCTACGATAGAAATGGGATTCTGCTAATAAGGAACAAAGAAGAAATGGAGACTTCTTATAGGTAACTATCCAGATCCACTTACATACCTGCACAGCTCTAAGCCACCACTGTACAGACCAGAAAATTAATGCATGAAAGATCAAACCATCACTAGGTAAAATTACAATTGATATCAAAGAATTTTGTGACTCTATTTTCTAAGGCTTCTGCACAATGGGGCCAGTGGTATAGACGCAGGTTACATTGCATTCAGCCTGTCAGTTTTAAAAGTTATGATTCTTGCCGGGTGTGGTGGCATACACCTAAATCCAAGTTCTGGGAGGCAAGCAGCCAGGGATTGCTTGAGTTCACAGGTTTGAGTCTACCCCGGCAACATAGTGAGACCTGGTCTCAAAAAAGCAGCCAGGCACGGTGGTGGGCGCCTGTAATCCCAGCTACCTGGGAGTCTGAGGCTGGGGATCTCTTGAGTTCATGGGATCGGGACTACCCCAGTCAATATAGCAAGACCTAATCTGAAAAAAAAAAAAAAGGAAAAAAGGTCTGAAAAGTTATGATCTTGAAGCTATTTCTTAAACTGGGGGATTTATGTCATTTCAGATTGGTGCATGAAGTGAGATTTTATTAATATTTTATGTTGCGTGATTTAGGTTTGCACAAGCTAAAATTTGCATAACATATGACCACATCATGTTCAGTTTAAGAAGGCAAGAAAAATTATAGCCAGATGGTTAAAATACAAAATATACCACTTTCTGCCTAAAGTGGTATATTTAGTTAACTCTGTGGAAGTGTGTCTATCCAGAACAAACTGTTCTCCAAGTTTTCCCTCTAGAATATTTTTTTGTAAGGCCCTATAGGATCACTTATCATTTATATATACATATTGCCTTTCCAATTCCTGGTCAAGTATCATGAAACTAGATAGCGTCATAATACCTAGCATAATGTTAAGGATCTAGTAGAGCTCAGTGTCAATATTTGTTGAGCGGAGAGTTAATTGAATAAATGACCTGCCTGGCAGCTAGACTGTAAGCAGGACACTGAAAGTGGAAATTACTAGCAAGATATACCTTGATTTGTGAAATAGAGCAAGTGTGCTAGACCATACCCTGGTACCCATTACAGACTAGATTCTCTTTTCTTCCATGTCTGTTCAGGCCCATATATTCCAAGATGAGATTAGAAAATACTAGTCTGTTTAACAGTATTTCCCCAGCCTCTCAGGTATTCGAAAGGAAAAACCACAGACTACCCCAGCAATTCTCTACTTCAAAAATTCTGTTACTGCCAAAACCATCCCCTGACTAACTCTTGGGCCCCAGGCCATATAATCATCCTTCCTTCCCCATTACCTCTCTCCTCCTCCCTTCCACCCTGCTCCTGGTCCCACAGTTAAGAAGCTCCCTCACTCCTTAAGGCTCCCTGTGGAACCTTCTCACTTGCTACAGCTGGTAAATAGATCTAGCTTCTTTTGACAGCAGGTGTGGTCCTTGGCTAGTAGGCTTTGTTGGATGTAAGGAAAGGAGGAGACTTAAAAAAAAACACAAAGTTGAATGAAACCAAGCAAACCCGGGGGGATGACTTGGTTGTTAGGTCCTCACCCGCATACTGACTGCGTAGTGTAGTGTGTGCAAGCACACACGCAGAGCAGGTTTCTTGTTGATTGGAGCAGTTAAAGCAGGATTTCAGAGCCCTTGGTGGATTTTACAGGTTTTAATGCTCTCAGGGAGCCAGGTACACAAGCATACGAGGCAGGGAGGCTGGGTCAATTGTATGGCAAGCAGGCAGAGTGAGCAGCCTGCAGAGCAGGGGGCCTGGGAGGCAGGTGAGCCCCTCTAACCCCCCAGGAATCTGCATACTCTTTCTCTGGGCTTCCCCTGTGTTCTTCTCATTCTCCCCTCCCTTGCTTTCCACGTTCTCTCTGTGCTCTCCTCTCCAGGGTGAGTCCACCCTAGGCTCAGGTATGCATACTTATGCTTGCGAACACCCATTGGGCTCAGGTGTGTACAATCGTGGGGAGGGTGCGATACCACAGGTGCTGGGCATAGAGCCTAATGGTGAGGAAAGCCTCACCAACTCATTTACCCTACAAGGGCATGGCCCAAAAGGAGGCATGGTGTGAACCAATAACAGGGTTTATTTACAGAGTGAGAAAGAGAGGGGGAGGATGAGGGGAGAGGAGAGGGAGAGGGAGAGAGAGAATTCACAGACCATTCTATAGCCAAATGCTATCTGTCCAACCATAGATCGCATCCACTGAGCAAAGACCAAGGTCCAAGCCAAAGCCACATCTGGCAAGGTCGCTGCTTCTCCAACAACAACCTCCTCATCAGTGATTTAACTGCAAAAGGGTAGCAGCTTGACTGCCCCCCCCCCAAAGGAGTTTAACTGGCAAAAGCCCAGCCTTTTAACTGGCCCCAAAGCCTCAGTTCCAGCTTCATTTCCCATCGGCCCCACTCAGGATAGGTTTTGCTGTAGGATCATCTATCAGAAGTGCCACTCTTACCAATTTTCCAAATTGAGAGGAGCCCGAGTTGTGAGGTGGTTCTGCTGAAGAAAGCAGTCTAGCTGCTTAATATAGCTTGGGGGTTTCAGGCACCTTTTAAATGAAGTTTGCCAATTGACAACCAGTGAGTTGCCCTTAATGGTGCTTTCTTCATTAAGCTGAAAAGGTCCAGTGTTTCTAAGGGGATTTAAGAACCAGCATTGCAAGTACTGTTGTGTTTTGAGATGGTTATAAGTGTACTGTTCTTGTGAATTTTGTCGACCTCTGTCTTTAACAGGCTCTTAGGTTGGTTTTGCAGCTCAGAATTTTGCCTCCCTCTTGGCCGTATGCCAACATCTTACCTCTTTAGTTATCTTTTTATTAGCAACTCCTAGTTGGGAAGTTTGTTGACTCTGATTTTAGGCAGGATTTTGTTCATCAGACAAGAATAGAAAATGCAGACTTTTAAGAAAGTTAGGTCTTAACAAAAAGAATGTAGAAAACTATTTCAAGAAAAAGAGTGTGGGACCTACCATACGTTTCATAGCCTTGCGTTTCATAGCTGCTCAAGCAAAATTTTGCTGGACCATCTCCCTTTCTAAAGCTTAGATACTATTCTTGATAACTGGACTAGAGACCAGTAGAAACTTTCCATTTCTCCAGTCACTACCCTCCTGAATTAGATTTTTTCCTTCGTTAGCCTGTATAACCAGTACCTAGGGTATTGTGTCTTCTCCATGATTGTGTGGTCCAGTGTGTATGTGTGCATGCATGCGTAAGTAGGCACACTTGGGCCTGGGAGAGAGGGGGGTAGACAGGGGAGCTCACCTGCTCCCAGGACCCCTCCTCTGCTGCCTGGCCTGCCAGCTTGCCATATACTTGACCCAGCCTCTCTGCCTGGTGTGCTTGAGTGCCTGATTCTTTGAGAGAGCATAAAAACCTATAAAACCCACTGACATTCTTCTTTAGCTGCCCGAACCAATGATGTACCTACCTAGATGGGGATGGCTGCAGGACAACATGGGACTCTGTTGGGGGCAGGGGCACCAGGTTGAAGCAGAGTAGGAAATGGAGATGGAGTTGAGGCCCACTGGGTGCTGAAGAAACCACAAGTTGTCCTGGAGCCTTTGAGCTCTGGACTGGGTGATACGGAAGAAACCAGTGGGTGAATCTTGAACCGACACACTCTCCTCCAGCTGGGATCTCTTCTACTGAAGGTGGAGGGGACACACTCTAGAACATTTGGGGCAAAAACAAATGTTTCTGCCACAAACATGGTTTTGTGAGCTAAAAGAGATGAAACCAGGGAAAACCACCAGTTCAAGAGCAGTCAGAGTGGAGACGATCCTGGGCAGATGTAGGAGAAGCTGAGGAGGGCATCTCCAGAGGGAGTGTGTGATTTCCAGGTACCTGAGCTCAGGTCGTTGGGTGAGGGCAGACGGTAACTTGGATCTGCCATCAGTCTGAGGTCTTTTGAGGAAAGGAGACAAACCTCTCTCTCTCTCTCTCTCTCTCTC
>PVHY01020761.1:0-24987 GCA_004024945.1 Uropsilus gracilis
CAAATATTGATGGGGGCTTGAGGGAATAAAGTTGGTACAAACTTCCAGTCATAATGCAAGTCTAGAGATAAGCTGTACAGCATGGTGACAGAAGGTAATGCACTACATATTTGAAAGGTGTCACTGTGTGTGCTGACAGATGCTAACTAGACCTACCTGGGTGATCATCTCATAACAGTGACAGATACTGAATCATTACATGGTATACCCAAAACTAATATATCAATTGTGCCTCAAAAAAACACTTGCATACACATACAGACACACAGACAAGATTATACACCAGGGAGTTCCAACATACCCACTTCAATCAGAACTAAGTGGCTGGACTACAAAATGTCTATAAAGTTTGAAATAAAATTTGATCTAACTGATTCATACTAGTATCGTTTCTTTTTGAATGATTTCACTTAGAGGACAGCAGGATTTCAGAATCTCAGTACTATTAAGATTTTGTAGCCAAATCACAGGATGGTCAGCAGCACCCCCAACTTCTCCCCACTAGATATTAGCAGAATTCTTGCCCCAAGCCTAGATCATCAAAAATGACCCCAGACATGACCAATTCTCCCTTGGAACAAGACTGCTTCCAGTTGAGATCTACTACTCTCTACTGGAGCAAATGGGAGTTAAAAACAGAGACAGTATGAGTTAGGATAAAGTCCTGATACATGATTTTATAGAAGTGAATTTACAGGGGACATAAAATACATTAATTGTATGAACTGAGTCAGACCTTGTAAACAGAGTTAATCTACCAGAAAAATTGTGTATGTTCATTTTGAAGGGAAAAAATATTCAAAGGACAGTGCTTCAACCCCATAAGTGCTAGAGGCACATGATATGCCACTTCCACTTCCATCAGCAAAGCTTTCAAGCTCATAAAAGACAACCAGGCCCGTTAATACTTCAGCATGGGTTCAGAAGGGATCAGCAGGGGCTATTCCAGTGTATTCCTGTGAACTGTTTAAGCTCTATCCTTCTGCTGAGAATCAGGTTAATTAAAGCAAATTTAAACAGAAAGCAACCAGGAAATCAATAAAAGTCAAGGCAATCTAAAATTTTGTGCAGGATCAACTCATTAACAGATCTTAGTTCCTTTCTCACTTCTTCACCTAAGCAAAGTTGTCATTTTTTAAAAGAATTTTTAGAGAGTAGATGGCTTTACATATTTATAGGGAAAATCATTTTATAAAAAAATAATTTTATGAAAAAAATAATTTTATGAAAAAAATCAAAGTGAACACTGCTCATTTAAAGGTATTCATTAATCAAAACCACAGGGCAACTTTCCTATGCTATCTTAAAGCAGATTTACAACATACAACAAAAATCTGACATTTTTCATAGCAAAATCATCTATAGTACGAATATTGATTTGTTACCAAAAATTGTAACTTTAAGGATAACTGGCACTGTGAAGACAAAATACCCAAAGCTGTGTCTATTCAAAATAATATCTGTAAGATTTCCAAAGAAATATTTAAGTTTCAAGTATCAAATACTTAAGTTTCTTTGCAGATGGGAAATATTGTTTAAGTTCTATTAAGACAAACAATGATAAAAGGGATCCTTGTACCATTTTACAGCCACATGCCAAAATTTCAAGGATTAGTTCATAATGTTTTAATTTCAATAATCTGATTTAAATCAGTCTTTTTTTTTCTCAGAGCTTGAATTTTTACTTCTAAGCACACAAGAGGAAGAAGTCAGAACACCATAAATACCCTATTTCTGATGGCAACTATAGTCTTGCTTCCTTCTGAATTAGTTTGAAAAAGTCTTCTATTTTTTTCCTCTTAACATAAAATTGAAAACATACCACAGAATTTTTCCTTGCTTTTTCCACTTAACATTTTCCCATGTCTTCAACTCTCCTTCCAAACACAATTTTCAATGGGCACTATATATAGATCCTATGGAATTTCACAGTAATATCACGAAACTTTCCTACCTCAGGGATTGCAAATTGTTTCTAACTTTTGACTCTTACTGGTAAGAGGAAATTCTATGCATAATTATATCTGCAACTCAGGTAATTTAGGATAAATCCTGAGAAGTTATTAGTTCTAATAGTAAGAAGATTTGATAGTTGTGGAAAACAAATTGCTTTTCATAAAAACTATTAAATGTATACTTTCATTGTTATTTCAGAATGATAATCACTGCATAAGCAAACATAATGGACATTAAAAAAAAACCCTATCAATTAAAAAGAGCATCTCATTTCATTTTATGTCAAATTTTTATAAATGAGAAGGAATATTTTTAAAATTACTATTTGCAAACCTACCTTTTCAAATTGATTGCTCTTTCATTCATTTTATGTTGTTTTTTTTTATATTAAGCTCCTTTAACTCAACATAAAAGTATGCAGGCCTTGCTTATGGTGTTTGGTAATTCTTATTTTTTAAAAAAAAATTAGTGTTAGTGCAACTAATCAACCTTTCCTTTTTTGATTTGGATTTTCCACTAAGAACTGCTTAGGCAATCCTTCCCTTTTCAACAAAACTATTGGCATTTTCTTTTAGTTCTTTTATTTCATCTTGATGTCTATGTTTTTAGAATAACTGGAATTTATTTTTGGTATAGTACAAAGAAGCAATTTAACATCTGGTTGCATGAGAGTCCATTAATTACCTCTGAAAATTTCCAATTTATTTTTCCAGATCAACTTTTAAAAATCATTTTTGTTAGATATATATTCACCCCATCCCCCCCCCCAACACATTTAGATTCTTATTGAAAATTCAATTATACTATAAATAAGAGTCTGAATGTACAGAAGAACGATAGTTCTGGAGCTATCAGGCATTCTTACCTTAAGTTTGTGTGTATTGAAGTATGTTCAGTACTTACTTAGTTTACTAATACACAGGTTCTTTAACACAGATAGGGATTTTTTAGTGTACTAGAGAATTTACCTAGATTTTTCACCTTCCATTTTAATTACTAGATCTTTTAAACTTAATATGAATTCTATATTTTGTCAAGTGTCTTCACAAGATTTTTTGGGGGGGATTGTAAGTGCTATTCTTCTAATCTTCTATATCTCACATGTAAACCAGTTTCTTAATAATTAATCCTTGAGTTTCTCCCTTAAATCCTACTCACAGCAATGAAGAACTGTGGGTACTTTAGTGGTAGGAGAATTATGGTGACCACACTTAAAGGTAGAAATTCTATACTGTGAAAAAAATAAACAAGGATAATTTTAAAAATAAGAATCATAAGGTGTTTTAGTCATGCTGTGCTACTACCTCAATTTAAAAAGTACCTATTTCCATTAATAACATAAACCTGTCTTAGGGATGGCTGCTATAAAGTGTTATCCCTTCTAATTACTAATTAATTAGGAATCATTACCAAAAATCCCTATCTGAATTAAAAAGCCTATATATTATTAAACTAATGAGATACTGGACATATTTTAATAATGCACAGACTTAAGGATGCCTGATAGCACTAGGTTCTATCATTCTTCTATACATTTTGATTTTCATTCCAACTAACTTTCAGAATCTATTTTTTATAAAACTGCTAAAATCTCAGAAAACATCCTAAATGGATGCCAGGACTTAGAAAATTTCTTAAAAATCTTTTTTCTAGAAGTACTGCTCCAGTGTTTTCTATTAATTCTCATCACTATGTAAGCCAAACACTTCAAAATAAATTATAACTGTTTTAAAGGAAAGAAGCAAAATGGAAGAAATGAACTAAATGCTGGTGACCAGGTTTAAAATAACGCAAACACAAACAATTTAACTTTACCGAAATTAAGAGAAAACACTTCAAGAAGCCACATGTTTCTCTTTAGGAAAGATAATCTAATCTGGCAAAATTCCATATTTGTATAACTGTTATTCACGCATTCTTGCAATGTGCCCTCCCCTTTAGAGAAGTACATTAGATTCTCTGGTGTACTGTTACTATAATTTGGCTTGCCTTTTCCTGTGCAATTTGTGTACATTTTCAGAAATATTAATTAATTACCTCCATTGTTCCCTAAGAAACTCAAATGGACATTTCTATGAAAATGCTTACTTTAACATGCATGTTTCCTATTACACGCCAGTGAGGAGGGAAGGCTTCTCTTGAAAAACATTAAATAAATACCTTTTATTTTAACTCCTGTGACTTCCCAAACCTGAACTGATTCTACCGGTTAAAAGACTTTCTTATGTTTAGTTTCGTATTGATTGCACATGTACATACACACATATATATTACATCATTGTCTACCCTGAAGTTTTCATTTTTAAAAAGAGACCCATCCTATTAAAGTAGGTGCCTCCTCAGTTTGTGATTCTCCCCCAGAAGTTGTCAGTTCCCTTTCCCTGACCCTAAGCATTCTATGATAGACTCTGCAGTGTCCACTTTTGAGATATTTGGGTCAAGGCTAAAACAGTCACATATACAAGTAAAATAACCCATTTCTGGCAGACAGTGAAATGCATATGGTCAAGCACAAAGCCACCTGTGCTTCAGGAAGAACTGAAGAGACCTGGGGACCAGGGGCATCTTACCTGCTTGCCGTCCAGCGTGCAAAGCCTCTTGACGACGCCTGAGTCTAGTTTTATGGCTTCAGTGATATCTGTTAAGACTTGTTCAAAGGAATGAGCAGTCTTCTTGTTGAGAAGGATCCGCACAGCTTTTCTGGGCTTCACTCCACTTCGAATCACAGTCACCAACTTGGGTTTGATGAAGTCTTTGCTTTCCTTCACTTCACTTTTCACCGCAGAGGCGGCGGCCAAGGCGCGGGTGCTCCCACCCTTGATGTTCACAGACCAGTTCGGATTAACATTTTTGGTGTAATCGACTTTACGAAATGGCTCATTCGAGGCGCACACATAACTCTCACCTAAAAAGCAAAAGCCAATGTCATTAGCATGACGATCTCCAACACTGGAACATTTGACAAGAGTAAGAAATGCTGGAAAACTCCAAAGGGAATGTCTCAATTGAACAGATCCACCAACAGGGGATGGACACCCTTTTTTGGCAGCAACAATTAGATGTGGAACAAGGGCAAGCTCTTCCCTTCAATCTCTCATTCCTTCCTTCAGATTCATTTGAGACAAAACCTACAATGAAATCCTCATTTGGCAAGCTCACCCTTCCTCTCACTTCCTGATAAGCCTGTTAACTATCCAGTGCAAATGTTTAAAAATACACTTACAACTCCTCAGTCATGGCTTCACTGTAACATTCTATACTTTGTGCCTTTCCTCCCACCACATCCTCAAATTTCTTCAAAGAACTGATAGCTCAACGCCTGCCCAATGGATTCATGGTGGTAATGTTACATCTAAAATGACTAAACTAATTGCAAAGTACCACTGCCAGCAGAGATGACACACAGAGGTGTAGACAGTACGTTCAACACTATCTTCTTCATGGACACTTAGATCTCCAAAGCATGAGAATTCAAACCCAGGTTATTTCAATAGGCAGATGATCAATGGCTGATGTACTCAAGGAGAGGGCTCTCAAGATACACACTGAGTAAGTGACTTATATAAACCTTACAACTTTTCTGTTAAGATGTTTTCAAATCCCATACAGAGTTCCTCAACTATCAAATATAACAGAAAGCCTGTTTTTAAAAATCTCTTACCTGTTTTCAATACTTTCTGGATTATCTATTGAAAGCACTGACTTAGTTGTATAAAATTTGACATATGTGTCCACCATTAAATCCAAATCATGTTTTATATGAAAATTTATGTTAAGCAAAGCCAAATTACTTGACTGTTGGTCTATTAAAATGGTCCTTCAGTGTGCTTTGAGATACGTGCACCCACTTTCTTAATCTTCTGCTTATTTTTTAATAAGATGTAAAAACTATTATTTGTCATTTGTATATTAATGTCTCTTGGTTTACTGATTCAACATTCACTAAAGTTTTAAGTTTTAAAAAATGATACATTGAAAAATCATAATTCTTCTTTCAGAAAACTCAAATGTCTTTCAGTTTCAACTTTTTGGCACAGAAGGTAAGAGGATTAAACATTTAGATTTTGTCTAAGATACCAACTAACTCAAAAACAATCAACCATTTTCCCACATATACAGTCTATGGTCTTAAAATAGTAGTTATATTACATAAGCCTTCAAAACTGTAAATGCTTGAAACAAAAATAATCCCAAATTGTGAAAAGGAATTTCTGAGGAAAATCTATTAACAGAAAAATATTTAACTATTATTAGGACATTTTTGAAATCCTGATTAATGAAGGACTTATACGAAGTCCAAGGCTATATGAATAATTCAGCAACAGATCAGACACACAAGAAGGGCCTAAGAATAAGAGTCATATTTTCTATTTAAAGGTATAATTACGTCCCTGCCCAAGAAAACCAGGGAATCAGTCACAGTCTTGAATGTTGCTACTATACCAGGAATCTAGTCTAACCCAGCTCCTACTATTGGAAGATGTTTTACCTCTGTAGGTTTATTATTTGTAAAGCAGTCTTCTGGTAAAATGGCATGTGATTTCAAAAACAGGTATAAGTTTAGTAACCTAGAACTATATATTATATGTATACACTAGTGAACAAGGGTGAACAATTAGGATTTTGCTTTAATTTTATTGAGGCCTCACACAATGAAAAGCTCTTACTATTCCCACATATGATTAAAATGTAATTGCATATATTTTGATCCAAAATATTGAGAGTGTGGCATAGGTGGTATAGTGACGTGCATAGCTGCCTTCCAAAATATTAAGAGGAAAGGAAGAAAGGGATCTCGCAAAGAGAAAATAATTTTTTTAAGAGCAGGGAGAAATTGCTAGCTGGGGTGGGTGGGGGGTGGGGGAGCTTATCCCGGTATAGGGGAAATAACTGGAAAAAAAATTTTAAATGAGCAAATTTAATACATTAGATATCCTTAGTCACTAGTCCTCTCACACTTCACATATCTCCCAGGAAAGTCTGCCTTTTAATTTCATCTGTATTTTGCCTCTTTACAACTGTTCAGAATGCCGACATGGAAAACAGGTAGAGAAAGTTCCCTTTCAATTTGTTTGTGGTTACAGATGAATTTTAATGCGCCCTCCCCTGCTCCTTCTCCCTTCATAACATTTCTATTAAAAACTTGTAAATCATGATGAGAGATTTTCTAAAAGACACAGATGGCCAACAAGCACATGAAAAGATTTTCATCATCTCTTATTAAGGAAATGGAGCTCAAAACCACAATGAGATATCACTTTACAGCCTTCAGAATGACTTATCAAAAAGACAAGAAGTACTAAGTGTTGGCAAGAATATAAAAGGGAAAACCCTCATGTTGGTAGGCATGTAAATTGTACAGCCACTACAAAACACGGAGGAGTGACAAACCAAGCAGGTTTTTTTTATGTTTAAATCAAAACTATCTGAATCTAAATTTTGTCTTCAAATCCAAAAACATTAATATAAAAGGAAACACTCACTCCTCTGTTCTTGCAGCACCAGTGACAATAGGCCAAGCTATGGGGTCAACTTCAGTGTCCCCAAACATGAGTGGATCAGGAATATGTGGTATAGACACACTGGACTACTACTCAGCTACTGACAAACATAAACTCTTGCCATCTGAGACAACATGGATGGAATGGGAGGGGATTATGCTAAGAGAAATAAGTCAGAATGAGAAAGAGAGTGAAGTGGTGTCACACGGGGAATAAAGAGAAAAGCTCAGATCAAGTCAAATCAACACCAAGCCCTAGAAATCTGATTTGGAGGCTGCCAGTAGGGGACAGAAGGGATGAAGACAAAGCTGGAGGGAGCACAGTGCACTACAGGGATGGACCATGGTCATGTGCTGGTGGGTGTGGGTGTTGACACTTGAAGAGGGAGAGCTTCCACCTCTAAAACACAGTGTTGGAAACCAATGTTACCACAATTTAAAAAAAGCAAAGCAAAAAAAACAAAAACAAAAACAAAAACAAAAAAAAAAACCTGCTTCTCATTTCTCAGAAGTATTCCAAATAGAAGTGCATGATCTGCTACTGATATAGCTGGAAAAAAAAAAGACAAAAACAAAACACTATCCTCCAACAATGACTCATGATAGAATGTTAAAATACTACTTTAGGACAGGCTTTAAAACATTCTTACTATACATGTTCAGCACTGGCAAGTCAAATAATTAAACTGGATAGGAACACGAATTTGTGTACATATATATGTGTGTGCAATGAAGGTGTATTTCATACGGATATTTCATAGAGACATAAAAAAATGCACACCCTAAATTCTGGACCCTATCCTGACATTGGCAGCTCGACCTCAAATGCGCTTGCAAGCTGCTCTAGTGCTTGCCACCAGGCCAGCTTTCTTCCATAGCATATAATCTCAAAGGGCATGCCAAGGGAAGTCACTCTGAGGCTGTCATAAAGAGGCACAGCTCACAAAATACCAAGCATCTTCTTGCTTTCAATGAATGACTGCCACTACTTATAACTTTTCCCTCTGTTTTGTCTGCCCTCCCTATAAATAAGATGGAATGAGATACTCAATCCTGAAAATATCCTATCTTTTAACAACACCCAACAGTGAGTCCCTGTTCTCAGTTTAAGTTTCTGACCTTTCCTGACATTATCCAAGCAAACTCCAGTCTATAATATGTCTATCTTCTTACTGACACTTCATGATGGTATCTTGTGCTTGTTCTTCGCAAATGAAATGAATAGTAAAGCAAATTTATTCAACTACAGACACATTTCTGGTGGTCCCTGGCAGAGAGAACTGAGATTCATTCATTCACACATATTCCTCCTCCCTCCCCCTTCTCTTTCAACAGTTCTTTGACTATAAAAAGATGAGAAAGTAATCATTTTTGAAATGATGATCATGTGAATCCTACATTTAAAGAGGAGTTGCTCTCTGTATAAATAGGATGGGTAAAAGCAGAAAGTTATATAAAACTTAACTATTTCTAAACAAGGTACAGAAAGGAAAGCCTTTAAAGTTTTTTTTTTTTTTTACTTCCAGGGGCAGGACTATGGTTTCTTATCACTAATGTTTAAAGACACTGCAATCCTTCACACTTACCAACTTAAACTAAGTGTCTAGAATTGTAGGATCTGGGTTTTTATTAACCATTACCTTTCAGCCATAATTAAACGACTGTTTCCTAATTAAGAGGCAAGGGTCTACTAACAATATGTCACATGTTACATATCTAAGGTTAACTTCACCCTTCACTACTGACAGCTCAAACTCTATTCCTTCCTAAATTCTCCAACTTACTGAATGAATTAAATCACCACCTATGCTGTCACTGAAGCATAAAGCCAAGACTTCTGACTCTCCTTTCCCTTCTTCACATTCAGCAGAATCAGCAAAACTGTTAACATTGGTTTAAGCACCCTGCAACCCCTCCTCATTGACCATGCATTTTCTCATTTCTCCATGGAGCAGGGTAGCTAAGCTCCCTATAACAGTCCTCACTCCCTCATTCTCCACACAGCTGTCAAAACTGATATCTAAAAATGCAGATATGATGTCTTCTGCCTGTTTCACTGCCTTCAGAATAACAGCTAAACTCCTCAGCACAGCACATGCTTCCATTCTCAGCTCCCACCACTTTCCCACAGATTCCCAAATTAGTGTCATGCCAGTACATTTGTGATCTCCTTCCAAACTCATACCCTCTTCTTCTCACTCCTTATATAACTGAAATAATCTTTGCCCTCCTACCTTGCTTTTTTTCTACTGACCCTTCAAGATTAATTGTTCCTGGTAAGGAGGTAAAGCAGTAAGAATTTTTATCTGCTGCTAGAAAGATTTTAACTTAATTTTACTATAGGTTGGCATTAACTAGTACTAAGTTGACAACATACATATCACATGATCTAGAAATCCACTCCAGACAAACACCCTGGGGACCAGAACATAGACATGTGTGTGTACTCACAGAAGTATTGCCCCATCACTGAAGATGAGCATCAGTTCATACATGCAGCCACAGGAGCACATACAAAGCTAGCTGTGTGTTCACATAACACATTTCTACGGTAGTGGAAATGAGCAAGAGCTATAGGCAAACCCCAGATGAACTATACCAAGGTGATAATAGAATATATGTAACGGGGCTCAGCTTCTGAAGAGTTCAAAACAGAGACAATTTAACTATGCTGACTAGGGATTCCTGGATCATAAGTTTAAAAAATGTATAAAGAAAAGCAAAAGTTACTGTTGCCTCAGGAGGAAGAGCTGCAACTGGAAAAGAAACCTGCACATAGCTTACTGAGTACTGTCGACATTCCTTGGCATGACTGGAAGCCAAGCAAGGTGTTCACTTTATAATAACTTAGTGGGCTGTGCATGTTGGTTGTACTTTCTGCAGGTGTATTTCACAATTGTGAAACACAATTTCAAAAAAATTCAATCCTTTACATACTCTTGCTGTACCCTAAACTTATAATGCTAACTCTCACAATGTAAATTTTATCTGACTCCAGTAATTTTGAGCAGATATTTTTCTATGTCACGTTCTTTTTGTATAAATAGCAATGCCCAGGTCATACCACACTAAGCCAAAATCACTGGAAGGTGCAACCAATAAAGGTTTTTCTCTTTTCTTTTTCTTTTCTTTTCTTTTTTTCACAAACAACAACATTCTCTATGACAAATCCCTGACCAAACTGGAAGCATTTTGAAAAAACTGACTGCAGCTTCACTCTATGACCTGCATCTACAACAAATCCTGGCACATTATAGGCGATCAAAACACTCTATCAAAACAATGCTGGAAATGTGGGTTTACCAGACAAACTAGACCCCTCAGGACTGTGATCAGCACAACTTCCAGGTGAAGCATTTGCAGATGGCAGCTATTTGTCCAGAATGGTGCTGGTAGCTCATTTTCTACAAAGAACTTACCATGGTGACAGAAACCTTTAGGTCAGACGACCATTAAAAAGGAATCAAAGGCAAACAGGACATTATGCAGGGCATGGAGCCTCCCTATTACCTACTGAGCTTCATTTTCATTACATATTATCAAGACCCCAAATCTAGTCACTTTTTCAGTCTAATTAATGAAATATGTCTTTCAAAAGATGAAATATTTGTAGGGGGGGAGGCGAGGAAGGTATACATACAAATTTATCTACCTACCTATCTAAAGAATACATATATTCTTAACTACTACATCATAGCAATCTCTCAACATTTAAAATGTCAATTTATAATCATGCTGTTTTATACAGTTGGAAATTCAACAAATGTTTTAGTCTACTTTTCTATTAGTATGAAATCTCTCATCCACATACCTCCATTAAAATACTTAATACTAATTGCCTAACACTTTTTATTTAGTTGATAATTACAAACTATTTTGACATTCATGCCAGCAATTCCTTTATTTGGACATTTAGATACTATCTAATTCTTCAGGTAGAAGCAAACAGTGAACTTTACAAAGAAAGTACAAAAATTCTTCAACCTTAAAGGCCCCATAGACACTTCATTCAATATGAAAACACTGAAAAGGTAAGACAAAGAAGAAAAGAAAGTCTGGTTGACATTTGAAGTTTAATTCAGCAAAAATCTTAGGAACTTGAATTCTTTAACTTCCAAAACAGTGGAAAAAATATTTCTAGAGGAATGTAACCAAAAGAAAACTCAGACTGGTTGTGTCTACAAGATGGCTGATATCTTTGAGTGAGAACAGCATTTATCACACTTTTCCATTGGCAGGCTGTAACGAGCTTGTCTCTGTAGCATGCACATCACAAATTCCAGTGCCCAGCTGGCTAAAAGAAATGCAGTAGGAGGAAAGTAAGGCTGATTTATTATTCTGCAGTGGCAAACAATGCCACTGGGCACTGAAACCCAGCTACATAGTGTTCAGAATTTAAACACGGGAATCTGAGAGTGGCCCTAAGAGCTGTGTTGGCACAAAGCTACCACTTCCAGTGTGTACTCACTTGTTTTGCCTTCCGTACCTGACGCACATGAATATGACAAAATTAGTTCAACGTTTGTGCTGCAGGGTACGGTGGAAGACAGAGATTTAGAACTTTCACCTCTAAACCAAACTCTTTCAACACCACTGAAGTCCAGTCACTGAACCAAATCATCCAATGTCATCCCGGAAATACATCGTATGGCATCACCCTCCTCTGAAAAGGGGGCATAGCAGGCCAAGCACAGTGGCTCGTGCCTTAAGCTTCAGCCGATGAAGCGGCTGGGTCTAGGGATCGCGGTTCAAGTCCCGCTCGGGGCAACACAGCGAGACCTAGTCCTCCCCCCCAAAAAAGCTGGGCGTGGTGGTGCATGCCTGTAATCCCAGCTACCTGGGAAGCTGAGGCTGGGGATTGCTTGAGTCTGTGGTACCCTGGGCAATGTGAGCCTGCGGTTCCATGGGCAAAAATAGCAAGGCCTAGTCTCAAAAAAGGGGGGGCATAGCAGTTCCCCTGAACTTCTATGAAGAGATGTTCACACACCTGTGTTTTAGTTGTAATCATTAGGAGGAGTTTTACTTTGGACCAAAGAAAATTAGATAAAAGTAAAAAACAATTCTTTACTTGCTGACCAAAAAGTTTTAAAACTGAACCCACCAAAAACTAAACTGTATCTAATCTCCAGATAAGATCAGATCCACTCCCTGTCCTTCTGTTCCTCATACAAGAGCCAAGGAAATGCCACAATCCACAGGGGGTAGCTTCAAACCTGTGGTGATTTTCATTTATGTGCTTATATTGACCCCCCCCAAAATGTAAATGTTCATTCACCTCATCCTATCCTGGAACACTGGAACAAATGCCTCTAAATCAAGCAGAGAGACCACTTTGTAGCCACAGCCTCAATTCTGGTATCAAATAGTGTAGCTTCACTGGATGCAATTTTATTCTGTGGGAATAAAAGCTCATTAACAGTATAAATCTGACTCACCACCTAGCCTTCTCAAGGGCACCCTAGACTCAGCCTTCAGTAACATGATTACACTATAAACACAAATGCAGTTTGAGCAATTACTATTTGTGACATTACAGTGCCATCTTGCACTTCTATGGGTTCTTTTGGTATAAATATCAAACATCAACTTATGATAGAGTTACATCCTGATAAAACAATGTAAGCTGAAAATATTTTGTCAAAAGTGCATTTAATGCATCTAACCTACCAAATATAGCTTAGCCTAGCCTACCCAAAACAAGCTCAGAATACTGACATTTGCTTCCTGTTTTCCCAAATCACCTAAGACAAAGTCTATTGTCTAATAAAGTGATTGGATACTGTACTGAAAGTGAAAAGCAGTTCGTATTAAGTCATGTACCTTCATAACCATGTGGCTACCTATGCCCTGTGGCACACTGTGGCTCACTACTAAGACCCATCCCAATAGACAATCATCCCATACATCATGAGCCTAGGAAAAGATGGGCTCAAAATTCAAAATATAGTCTCTACTCAATGTGTATATCTGTAATGCCATTATGAAGTTAAAACAAAAAAATCAAAGTTGAACCAGCATGAGTTGGGTACCATCTGTATTTATATCTCCACTTATTTGGGTTGTATCAGTGTGTAAGGCCTATCTGCATAAGTACACATATTTACATTTATAAATATTTAAGTGACAATGTAGTGAAAGTAATTAAGGCAATACTGGAATTCTGAACTTGGTTGTTAAATTTTATACTGCTTTTCATGTTGAAGTATTCCAATTACTGTTACAATTTGAGAAACCTTACCATCTTAACAGTATTGAGAAACATCAAACTAAAAATGTATGTTAATAAACTGGGGCATAATAAATATAGGATGAATTCTTCAACTGCCTTCCAATATAACAGAGGTAAGACTGTCCTCAGGCCTCTAGGTGACCTCTGCTTATCACCCTCTTTCTCTCATCCTTTAAACCTTGTGAGTCAAGAGGAAGACATAGCCCCAGTTTTAAGCAGGTGATTGATAATCAGGGTGGTTGAAAAAAGACTCAGTGCAGGTGGTAAGGATTATAGATGCAGTCATTACAATTTAACAAACATTAATGTGAAAGGTAACATGGTAGGCTTAATTGCAACAGTGTAGTCACTTTCATATATTTATTTTTATATATTAGTAAATATTATAGTGTGATCAAAATTACTTAACAAGCTGATCTCATGAGCAAGTATTTTCCACTCCTTCAGTCTATAAGGTAGTAGCTCCTGACAAATTACAAAATGACTGGTCAGCTACTTAAGGCTTCATCAGACAAGGGAAACAGGGTAAATACTCTGGATTTACTATAATTCAACTCTATGATACAAATTATGCAAAACTTAAGGAATAAACAGTATTATTTATATTCTGTCCTTCAAACGTTTCCACTCACAGCATTAAAAAGATACCAGATTGTGTTGAAATTTTACAAGAAATTATTTTGGTAGAACAAAGGTTAAAACAACAATAAATGCTGAAGACATACAAAGCTAAGTCTTAGCTACATGAAGAATGAACTCAAAAGTTAGGAATCACAGAAGCTACTAAAATTGATAAAATATAAACACACTACTTTTTCTGAAAAATCCTATTTAAAAACCAAACTATTTTTGTTTATTATTTATTTTACATTGCTAAAAAGATATAAACTGGAGTATGAAGGGGGAACATTTGCTGCTTGCATGATCTTGTTCCATCCCTGTCTATCTAGCCAACTATCTAGCTGCCTTTATTAAGAAATTTTTAAACATCTCTATCAACTTATTCCCAATCACTAAAGTATCTTACATATGACACAAAAGTAATATTAATTCAAGAGACATCTAAAAGCTAGCAGTATTCCGCTTCATGAGATAAAGGAGTACATTAGAGGACAATGGTCATACCCCTCTCTGGCTTGAAATTCCCTTTTTCCTTCCAGCAGCCTGTGGAGAGACCTTTCTGAAGGTCACTGAAGGTATCAGAGCTCATCTAAACTTGGGCAATCACACCTGATCATGAAACCTAGCCAACTTTTAGAGAGATGTGGAGCCAGAGAGAGGCAAGATAATTTCTTTCCACTCCCAGAAGTACTTTTCCAAGATCAATGAACATCACAGAACTGTAAAAATCTATTTCTACAATTTAAAATTTCATGATATAGTGATATTATAATTACCAGGGTATCATCACACCATACTTTAATACTATAGATACTCTCCCAAATATTCCCTTTCTCCCTAACCCTTTATAATTCTTTATTCTTCAGGTGAAATGATCTCTTCCCATTAACTCTGAAAAAAGCACATTATGCAGCTGGGTTAGAGTCCACCTGATTTCCCTTCTATTAAGGAAATGACATGAAGAGGACGATTAGGTGTGTGGAAGCAGGTATTATAAGACTCTCATTCTCTCCACATTGATGAATTAGCACAGAATGTCCTCAACTACTGAATATTAGATTCATCAGAAAATATTACCCAATATTTCAAAGCATTTATTTTCACAAATCTATGGCAATAACTCTATTCAAGGTTAATTCAGATAAAATATCCTTTGACAACTAAGGCATTTAAAGGTAAAATTATTCTCTGGGCTATTTATTCAATGAATTTATTGTGTGTCCAAGATCTCTGACCTTGCACTCCTCTCAGTCTAGAGCAAAAGACAGAGCCAATATACCACTAATTAGACTGCAAAGCAAACTACTCTACTAAAGAAAAATGCTGTGAGTAAGCAGAGGAAAGAGTTATAGGTTTGACCTCAGGCATTGGTGCTAACATTCATTTCTCTGGGAAGACTTATCCATCATTCCAGGCAATACAACGGAAATCGAGTGTGTGCGTGTGTGTCTTTTTACCTCTAGAATGGGAGCTTCTTGTTCAGCCTGGAACACCACACTTTACCCTTGATCAACAACTATCTAAAACATATATTTGAAGCAGGTTTTGAAGAAATCTGGAGTCAGCCAGGTCAAGATGGCTTTGTAGACAAAGTCAACATTTAGTTGTCATGCCCTGCCAGCATATAAACCATTAATGTGTGCTGCTTTTGACTTCCACAGGCAAATTCCTAATAACTCATAGAGATAAGTTTTTTCCCCTCACTATAGCAAGTTCTAAGAGCTCAGTTTCTATTCTTAATATAAAACGCTATCTTTTGAGGTGGAGGAGCCTATAATCCAGATTATTATGGAGACTCAATTATTACTTTATGAGTCTCTCGGTTCCTGTATTTTGTTTTAATATGGTCAAAGAGACTGAACCAAACACATTCAACAATAACCTCAAAAACTTATTCTTAAATTCAAGCTAATTCAACTTAATTTTATGGTACTGGAAAATCAATTATCAAAATGATCAAAATTTTCTCACACGTGAAAAAATCGAATCAGCTCATTGTTGACTGAGGTAGAAATAATATAAAATGACATTTTGGTTTGCATGAAAAAGACACAGATAACTTAATTTGGGGGGGGGTGTGCTGGTAAACACTTCATCAATACCAGCCCCACTACCTGCTGGGTGGAAGCCCTGTCAATTTTCTGGAAGACAGACTTTGGGTAGGGAAATCACCCCAGGTCACCATACAAGGGTATAGACTTTTACACTTGAAGGAATCTTACTTAGAGAGGTCATCTGCTAAGCAATCTCTCATTCACAGAAAAAGATAGCAATCCAGAGAACAGAGGTTGAATTTTTCTCAAATCCAGTGTCAGCAGAACCTAGGGATCCTGATTTGATCAGATACTGTTTCTACTATATATAGCCAAGCATTATGTCTTTGGAATATCAAAATTTTACAATTAGTGAAAACATTCAGAATGGAAGAACACTAGTAGAACAAAGGAGGAGTGGTGTGCCAAGTCAACCTTGACACATGTGCAGAAGAACCGGTAATCTGGACAACCAATTGATAGCTGTCTACCAAAGAGGCTATGAGCATGGATGGCTAGAGGCTTCAGACAAACTCCACCTGATTTTCTCAGTAGTGATTATTATTACTCATAGTCCTCCTTGGAAAGTTTTGGACTATAAACAGGATTAGCTTTACCAACAGGGGCAATTTAGCTAAATGAATCCATGAAGAGGTAGACCAGTAGGCTAAGGAAGCCTGCGAGATGGGTGTTGGGTAGCAATAATAGCCAGATTCAGAACATGATTTTTCAATCTTCCAGAGACTCTCACATTCAAGAGCAAAAGAAAAATATCTGGACCTGCAAATTTCCTTTGTGTCCTGAGTTCAATGGGGTTTAGTTCAGGAGTGTTCATATCGCTGTTTCATTTTCTTCATGAGAAAAAATATCAGAAGAATATGGCTCCTATACTAGAAATTTCATGGGTAGAAGAGGCAGAGAACAGTAGAACATAGTGGGTATAAAAAAATACTACTAGAGACTTCTCATTAAAGTTGATGGACAAATATAAAATAAAGATGTAAATTTGGACAACATAGGCAATACCACAGACCAATTTTTTCCTAAGTAGTAAATTCACAGGTAGCTGGTTAGTGTGACATGATAAATCTGAACAAGCACACTTTTAAACGAAAGTTGAAACTACTGAAATTCTTTAACGATTGATACTAAGTTTTGACGGTTCTTTCTTTTGTTACAATCTGCTTTGTGATAGGCATTCCACTCATTTTGTGGAAAATTCAAAATTTGGACAAAGATCTATTGTCAGAGAGAATTGTACTATGACAAAAGAAGTGCACATTTTTTTTTCTTTTGCAGTAATTTTATTACACTGAATACTGCTCAAAACAAATGAGTAATTGTCTAGGCAAGTGAAACATTTCTGTCATGCAAATATTTGTGTTATGACCTATTATTATTTTCCACAGTGTAGTGTATGTATTTGGACTATATATACTTATGGTGTATGTATTTGGACTCTATGTATACTTATGTTGGAATCAACACATGAATGATGGTCAGGAACTGTATCAACCTTTGATTGCAGCTGACAATACACTGAGTATTTGACTCAGTGGACCCTCTGTCACTGAATAATGACAAACTCAGTGTATTATTGTAGGTGTATATTATCAAGGTGATGATATTCATCTTTGGAACACACATTTCACAGAGCAAATGCAATGCTAAAATTACTATATAGAAGGACAATAGCAACACAGTCCCTCTTGAGAATTCAGCAAGCTCTGCATGGCAAGGGTGTGGGAGTAAGGAGGACGTAAGCATCAGGGTGAGCACCATCCTCTCACAAGCTGTATTTAGCACTGGGTCAGCCTTGTTACACAGGCTGTGTGCCTTGTTACACAGTTTCAAATATCTAGGCAAATGTCTCTTTAAGTATTTAACATGATAAAGAAAAGTGGCAAAGTCCTTTTAACAAGGTTTCTTCCTTTCTCTTACAGTCCTGGGCTTCTCATCACCTCCTCAGGGAGCCTATGAAACTAAAATACACAAGTAACTCAGCCAAAGTGTGAAGTCACAGCAGAGCACGCGTCCTGACAACACCACCTAATTTTGTTTGACTCCTCTTTTAGCCAGGGCTTTGGAAAACATTTGGTAACTGTGACTAAAAGAAAGAGGAACTCAAAGATGTTCAGTAGATACACTGTCAAGGTGAACTGCAGCTGGAGGAGCATGCACAAGTACTGTGTCACTAGCCATTCTGCTGAAGTTTCTTGCAAAACGGGCACACTGCCTTCAGAACACAAGAACATATGCGATAATATAAGAAAAACAGTTGGCGCAAAGTTCCGTTTCCTTTCCCTGCCAAGTCAGTATCACTATGACTACATGGAATGTGCCAACTGCATTAAGAAAGATGCTTGAGAGCAGACTGGAGGTGGACACACAGCCAAGCACCTACCTCGGTTCTATTTACAGGTGCTATTCAGATCTGAAAAGAGGTTCTTTACTACTAGAGATGAACCAAACGAAGGAATGAACAGTAAATATGGCTGGAAACCAAGGAGGATAGGACATACACCCAAGGCATTCCTGTGAGTGAAGCCTGGTTAACACTTTCGGACCACTAACATGTAACAGGCCCAAAGGCTGACTCCAGCGACCACCATCACCTCACTACTTTGCCCCGCGGAGGATGCAGGAGAGCCATACCTTGATTCACCTCATCACCAAGCGACCACGCACCGCCTTCAGCACAGTGGATCTCAATCCTGGTTGTACCTTAGAATCACCTGGGCAGCTTGTAAAAGTCCAGATGCCCAGACTACACCCCTAAACAATTACATCTGCTGATTTGGGGCTGAGACCCGGGGCCAGAGTTTAGAAAGGCCCCAATATTCAAGATGCCACCAAACTGGGACTCCTGTCTAAGGTCCCCCTCCTGACCTCAGGTGACTGCTGCTGAGAGTCCAATCTAGACGGTTGCAGAACCCCAGCATCTGAACAGAGCAGGTGCCACAGGGTCCCCAGCACTGGAACACGGTCCCGAGATGCCCGCATCGAGGTCTCCACAGAGCTGGACAGTTTGCTAGAGGCTACCCTAGCAAGGCAGAAGCAGCTCTGCCTTGTCAAAGAATTTGTACTTCAAAAAATAAATTCCCCACTTTGCAGATGTCTCCAGAGCCCACTCAGGGTTTGCTTGCTTTCTGAAGGTAAATGCCTTGGAAAGGGCACTCGGGGCGGCGTGGGGGAGCGACCCTCACGCACAGGCTGCGAAGAGCAGAGGGGCCCGCGCCGTCCTCGCGGCCGCCCGGAATCGCCTGCAGCTTCCCGGGCACGGACCGGAGGGCGCGCCGGCCCCAGGCCCTGCACCTGCCGCGCGCTGGGCCGCACCTGCCGCCCGGGCCTGGCCTCGCCTACCTTCCAGCAGCTCCTCCAGGCTGGTGACCTTCCGGCTGCCGTCGATGGTGTAGATGGTGCGGACGCCCTGCGGCAGGTTCACGTTGTCCGAAAGCGAGCGGGTGAGCTCGACCAGCAGCGCGTCGAAGGAGCGGAAGCGGTCGGCCGAGATGGCGAACACCAGGCCTTTGAAGTAGCGGTCCCCGTTCCGGTAGAAGCGCGCCTTCTTGGCCTTCTTCTCCGAGCTCAGAGCCTGCAGGGTCCGCGTGCGGTAGAAGCTGCAGTGGGCGCTGTGCGCCGGACTGGGGATGAGCCCGTTCCCCTTGGGGCCCGAGCTGCTGCTGCCCCCGGAGGAGCTGGGCGCCCCTCGCCGCGACCCCGGCCGCGGCCTTTTGTCCCGTTCCTCAAAGTGCTCCAGCTCGATGCTCCGGGTGCTGGCCATCGCGGCGGCGCCGAGCGCTCCGCACCCCGAAACGTCCCAGCGCGCACCCCCAGGTCGCCCGGAGGCCCAGCGCGCGCCGGCTCCCGCGGGCGAGCGAGCGAGCGGCCCTCAGCGCGCCGGGTCACCTGGCGCGGGCATCCCGCCCCCTCGGCGCAGGTGGGGCCGCCGAGCCTAGCAGCCGCAGCCGCGTCCAGCCGCGCGGCTCATTGTCCGGAGCGCTCCATCCGTCCGTCCCTCCCGCCGGCCGCGCGGCCCACGCCCCCCAGCGCCTCCTCCGCCGGCCACGCCTCGCCGCGCCCGCGGGGCGCCGGCCCGGAGCCGCCAAGTTGGGCCGCCCGCAGGCGCACACAAAGCTGGTGCGTCCGCCCGCGCCTCGGGCGCGCCGGGAAGGGCGGCGGGGGAGGGGCGGGAGCGTGGGAGCGGCGCCGCGGCCGGGGGCGTCCTCCCGGCCCCGCCCGCCCACGCGCGCGCCCCGCCGCCCGGGACGCCGCGCCGCCTCCTGGCCCGCCGGACCCGCGCGCGCGGCTTCGGGCCGAGGGGGCCGCACGGGGGGCCCTGCCTCGCCCAGAGCCCGGCCCTAGCGGGAAATAATGCCTCTCCCGGCCGGGCCCGGCCCGGCACACCCGCGCTCCGGCCGGCTAGGCCGCGACCAGGGCCTGAGGGGGCCAGGGAGGCCGAAACCCAGGAGGGAGGAAGGTGGGCGAGGCGGGTGGGGCCGCCCGGGTGGGCGCCGAGGCGCGAGGCTCGAGGCTCCGCTCCGCCCGGCAGCCGCCGCCGCTCCCCGCCGCGCGCCTGACAGCTGCTCTCCCGCGCGGCGCGCTGAGGGGCGCAGCCGGGCGCGCGCTCCGCCTGGGAAGCATCGGCGCGCGCGGCCGGCCGAGCTACAAAGGAAGGAGATTCAAGGGCAGGGATCACATCGCCAGCCTCCAAAGGCAGCGCCCAGGCCAACTAGGGCAGAAATCCGCAGTGGACCAAGAGTTTGGGCACCGAGTTTATTTAAAAAAAAAAAAAAAAGATTTGAAGCTTTATTTAGAAAATCCTTTGAGTGGCCTCCAGTTTCCATCGCAGGCTCTAACAGTCCAGCCAGGAACTCGGAATAAAAGAGTGATCTGAAAATAGTGGGATTTGAGGGATTTAGTTAATCCACAATGTTTATTGAGAGCACCTGGGCACTGGGCACTGTTACCAGCTGTGGGCATGCTTTAGTCCCGGAAACCCACAATCCCCAAGCCTCTTCCCCCTCCCCAGACCCCATCCAGTCAAGTGGGATTTAATGTTATCAATTTGAGTTTCTAATTCAGTAATAGATCTAACATTTGTAGGCGCCCATTACACTGGACATCCTTAGGAGTGACTTAACAGTAAAAGCACGTTTTCTAAAAGCTTGTGAGAACCATTATTTCCACCTTGTCATCTCAAAACCATGGAAGCACAGGTGTGTGGTCCTTATCAGGTGTTGGAGCTGCTCTGAAACCTGAGGTCATCATACACTGTTGTCTGATGAGGCTAAGTAGCAACTCAGATCCGAGCTGTTGCGTGAAAAGGCAAGTGTGTTCTCTGCCATAGACGCAGTCCTGGGAAGGGGAAGTGTTCCCAGGAAGGGCTACTTTGCAACTGGATAATCTCAAGCCGAGGTTCATGGACCTCTGCAGGCTCACAAGAAACTTTTGCCACTGCCTTAACTACCCAGAAGAATGAAAATTGGGGCTATTTCCCAGTATCAGGGTTATTATCAGAAATAACCTTTCTATCAGGGAAACCCATCTCTAGGGCCAACAGCTAGTTACAGAGCATCGGTCTTTATCATCTGAGTGACTCTTCTGGCCAGGTGAGTTCCCCTCCTCTGTCCATGAAGCCCCAGGCCCCAATCCCATCCTCAGTGCAGGATACATATCCCCAGTCCACCTCACTGTCTTCAGAGTTTGCATCTAGGCAGATTCTTTCTATGGGGGTTACTAGATTTCAGTTTTATACTAATCCGTGTGATGTCCATTTGATTGCCAAACCAGTCTAAGAAGAACCCTGAGACACGAGGAAAATTTCCTTTCCTCCCTGATCCCAGAAGAGTCGAATAAAAAGAACCACATGAGGTGGTTCTTGGTGCTGCGAAGCTGGTGCCCCTGACATGGGCAATGCCCCTTGTATAGATCCCCACATCATTTCAGGGACACTTGGGAGGACCTGACTTTCAGAGGCAGGACTGGAGCACTCTGGGAAGTGGAGCTTATCAGAAACCTCAGTGTCAACTTTGAGGGGAAAGTTCTGAAATAGAAAAATGTCCACCAGACATGCATGGAATTCAGCCCAGACTTGCTAAATCAGAACTTCTGAAGAGGAGCGTCCTCAACAGTAGTGTGTGAAAGTGCTTCAGATGGTACCTGTGGTTTCAACCAGAGGCTATAGCATTAGTCAAAGAAGTGGGTTTTCTCAACTTTGTTGTTGTGATGTAACCCATCCTCATCACCAGCTGTCTGGACAAGCAGCCTGTTTGTGATGTGAATGGTAGTGCACAGGTGTCAGGCTCATCCATCTGCTTAGGTTCTTCACTGGTTCCAGCAGTTGCACAGACACACTAGGCAGGACAGGGCAGGGCAGGGGCCAGGGCTGGGGGGCAAGCAAGTCCCCCCTCCCCCAGGTATCTTCATTCTCCTCCTGCTCTTTCTCATGCTCTCCCACCTGGGGCATGAATCTTATCCTTTCCTCCAGGCCCAGCTATGCCCACTCATGCATGTACATCTCCACGGGGCTTGGCATGTACCCATAACCATGAAGAGGGCATGAAACCACAGGTGCTGGTTATACAGGCTTATGGAGGATAAAGCCTGACCGACTCACCCTGCAGTCATAAAAGACCTTACAACTTCCGGTTTGCTATCTTCTGGACACTTGTTTTGCAGGAAGCCAGCTGACACGTGACAACACTCAGTGACCCTTCAGTGAGGTTTTCTTGGCAAGAAACTGAGCCCTTCTACCATCCCTGGGAGTGAGCCATCTCAGAAGTGAATCTTCTAGACCCTGTCAAACCTGCAGACCAATGCACTCCAGTCAACATCTTGACTGCCTTGTCTTGAAACTTTGAGTAAAGCTGCCCTTATATGCCAGCCTGCGGAAAGTGCTGAGATAATACATTATAGTTAGAAATCACAAAGCTCACAGTCATTTGTTAGCGTAGCAGTAAAACAGTCTTTGTTTTTCAAGAGATATTACTAGCAAAAAGCCATTTACAAAGTTGATAGTAGTGCATGGGGGCCTATCTCAACAAACTTGCCAACTTGGTATACCAAGATCAGCAGTGTGGGGATTACTTGGGATCTTATTAGAAATGCAGGATTTCAAATGTAGCCCCAGACCTACTGATCTGAAGCTGCATCTCATGAGATTCACCTGTTACATGTAAGAATAACTGTAGGGTGAGTGAGGCTTTTCCCTCCATTAGCCTGTAGAACCAGAACCTGTGGTATTGCACCCTCCCTATGGTTGCGTATATGCCTGGCCCAGTGGGTGTATGCATATGTGGCCCACCTGGGCCTAGCAGAAAAGGATTAAAGTGCAGCACAACCCTGGGAGTAAGGAAGCATGAGTAGGAGAGAGAGGGCATGAGAGAAAGCCAGAGAGCTCAGAGAGAGTGTGAAGATTCCTGAGCTGGGAGACTCACTTGCCTCCTGGGCCACCCTGTGCCCCTGCCATGGCCCTGCCCTGCCCTGCCCTACCTTGCCTGGTGTGTTTGTATAACTGCTAGAACCAACTGCAGATGACTGATGGGCATGGTGCTTGCAATGCAATTACCGTCACAAACAGACTTGTTACGTTTACAATGACGTAGACTTGGAGGCCATACCCTTGATTCTTGCAAAATTTTAGACATTATGCAAGTGAGCCCTATTTAGTGTGGGAGGAGAATAGTCCCTAGTGTATGACCACAGGCGTCTGGGAGTCTTGAGGTCAGCCTCAGCCTGGGAACACAGGCTCCAAATGTCAAGCTTTAGAGCTCTGACAAATACACCTATTTTCACTCAAGTCTGAGAAAAAATCTTTACCTACAAACATATGCCAACATTTTATTTATTTATTTATTTTTTTTTTTTGAGACCAGGTCTCCCTATTTTTGCCTGTGGAACCGCAGGCTCATGTTGCCCGGGGTACTACAGACTCAAGCAATCCCCAGCCTCAGCTTCCCAGGTAGCTGGGATTACAGGTGCGCGCCACCATGCCCAGCTATTTTTTTGGAACTAGGTCTCGCTACGGGCCCCAGGCAGGGCTTGAACCGTGATCCCTAGGCCCGGCCGCTTCTTAGGCTGAAGCTTACAAGTACGAGCCACCGTGCCCGGCCTACGCCAGCATTTTAACATTGATTCCTGTAGGACAAATGAGGTTTCAGGGTTTGCCATATCCTTTCACTATTGACACCTATGAGCAGCACCTGTGGTGTCCCTGGGATCCTACAATTCTGGTCCAGTGGGTGTGTGCATGTGTGAGTGGCACACCTCAGCCTAGGAGGAGAGGCTGAGGGGTGGTGTCAACCTGGGGGAGGCAGAGGAGAGAGCATGAAGAGAACTTGGGGAGAGAACGGCCTCGGGAGATAATGCCAAAGGAGAGAGCCCAGAGAAAGAGTGTGAAGGTTCCTGAAAGACTGGGGGGTTCACCTGTGTCCCAGCCCATCTCCTCTGCTTCCCACCCTGTTCTGCCTTATGCCATGTTTGCTGAACAATACCCTAACAGCATATCCCCAAATTAAACAACAGTGATGGCTTTGCAATAGGAGTTGTGTAACAGCAAAGTATGTATATGCTGTGATTTAAGTTTTAAAAGTAATTTTCTTCTTTGCATTAACTGATTGGAAGATTTCTTTCTTTCTTTCTTTCTT
>PVHY01020762.1:0-24956 GCA_004024945.1 Uropsilus gracilis
TTGTTTTCATTTTTTCTTATTTGTTTGTTTGTTTTTCCCTATATCCATCATATAAGTGAGACCATCCTGTACTTCTCTTTTTCTTTTTGACTTATTTCTGCCAATATGAGTCCCTCTAGTTCCATCCAGGTTGCTGCGAATGACATGTGTTTGTCCTCCTTGATGGATGCGTAGTATTCCATCGTGTATATGTACCACAATTTTTTTAGCCAATCATCTGTTTGGGGGCATTTGGTTTGTTTCCAGTTCTTTGCAACTGTGAACAGGGCTGCAATGAACATGCACATACATGTGTCCCTTTGAATTAATGTCTTCATGTCCTCTGGGTAGATTCCTAGTAGTGGGATTGCTGGGTTGAATGGTAAGTCCACTTTCAATTGTTTGAGGGTCCTCCACACTGTAAGACAGAATCTTAAATATTAAACCTGGTCTTTATTAGGCCATTGCAGCATTAAATAGCATCTTTAGGCCAACAACAGATATCCACTCGTGGAATAAAGGCATTGCATTTAAAAATGACATTTCAGACTAATACAATGCCAATTTTGGCCACCCCTCGGACGATGCCATCTACATGACCATGTAACCTATGCCCCACAAGGAATGAAAAGGAATGAAGAGTATGTGACTCTCCGAATGTGCATGGGTTGGGACAACAGATCACAGTTACGCTGAGGCATGTCTCCGGTAACTTTCCATTAAAGCATATTCATGGCAATGTTGGAGCTAGTTAAATTGTCCCATGGTTCTTATTTCAGTGAGCATTTCAGGTGGGGAAACTGGTCATTGACACAGGCCTACGACAAATGGCTCATCTTTAAAGTGGACGAAGTCTCCAGGCATGAACTGTGTTATCCCAACTAGATGGTTTCGTATGAAGCAAATTGAAAAAGTGATAAAATATCAGTGTAATATTTTAAGTAAATGTCAGTGGAATATGTGATAGATGAATAGTTTTGTCTTATCAAGGATTATGCTTGTTAAATATTTATACTGATAGAAAGTAATAATGGAATGCATTTCATGATAGTTTTACATGGCATTATATATCACAAATAATCATCCCCATAAGTTTTATTCTTTAAGGTGGATTTTTGAAATTCATTTTTTATCTCAAGATCACATTAGTTTATGGCACTGTGTGTGATTCAGGGGCTGAGGATCCCACCTCAGACACCTGCTCCCACGCCTTCCACCAAGGTGGTTGTATCCTCCCCAATGGTTGTAGAATGTAAGTTTTTTCATGTATTTTCATATGTAGGCCAGTTATACGGTGATGATAAATTTCATTTTAAAAATGAGATTAAGAACTTTTTTGATTAAAAAGATTTCACTTATTTTTCCCTTTGGAGCCTGTGCCCGACACAAAACTGTCTCAGCTGTTGAAAAATAGATCCTTACAGATTTAGACACTAGATGGCGATACAAACCCCCCAAACTGGAAACATCGCTGCCTTTGTGTTTCACGCTTAAGTTTGAAATCCAGTCAGTCCCTGGGGAGACTTTGTATAAAAATTCGAAACAGAAAAACAGCAACATCTCCACCCTTTGTTTCTCATCACCATAGTTCCCTCCTTTCGAAGAAGAGTTAGAATTCAAGTGAACTAAAATATTTCATATATACGACACACAGAACTTGAAAAATAACGTGTACATTTATAAATTTAGTTGTTGTCGATATATTTACCTATGAAAGATCATTGACAAAGGTGCATTTGTCCTCAAAGGCTAAAGATATATCAACCTTCACACGGTAAGATGTGAACTTTCATGCACACAGTTACACATAGATATATAAAATTACTTAATGTGATGATTTGGCTACTGTTTTGACACTTCATTTCTAAGTACAGATTTTCTCTCAAAGATAATAACAAACAGTAAACTTACTGCCAGTAAGAAGGACTTTTCTTACCATTAGCTGTGAGGAAGGGAAATAGTCTAAGAAACATGCCTTTGATATAACAGTATTCATCAGCAATATTCCTAAAAGGGATGCCAGAATATATTCAAATTCTTGTATAAAGTGACAATGGGGATTTCGGCGAGAAGGAAAGGTAGAGTGTTGGGACACCGAGGTGCCAGGTTAAGGGACTATTTATTTTGCTGAGCAGCTTTGCGGTGACTCCACCATCCGCACGGTCTCTTCCAAACACGCTGAGCTACTAGTGCAGTTCTGAGTTCATTTCCATGAGCTGAACACAGCATATAGGTCTGTGCCGTGGGAGCACCTGGTTACTTTCAGATTTGTGGCTCTCATTGTTTACCTCTCAGCCAATGAGGTGAGCTGAATTCGGAAGGAAATTTTTGAGTGAACTGGTAACAGAATCTTTTCTTTAAAGTTAGGTACAAGGTCACATTTTTAAGGTTGATTTCATGATTATTTGCTGTCAGAATTAATTGATACTCTAGAGACTGAGCAATTTTGAAAATATGCATTTCCACTTCGTCAAAATAGAACCTCATTCCAGGTTAATGGAGTCTAGAGATATGGCAACTGAATAGAAAATATAATTTTGGATTGGATCCTGGATTGAAAATATAAAGTATTGAAGACTGTGCAATAGATTGCAAATCTCTGGGGTGTGCAATATTTTAGCCTGATAAATGATACAGAATGGAGATTCTGATAAGATTCCATAGTTTTGTAGGAAAATGTTCTTATTCTTAGGTGGTAGATGTTGAAGGACTTAGGGTGAAAGTGTTACATTCACTGTAATTTTGAAGTGGTTAGGCACAAAACATCCAGCTATATAGAAAATAAAATATAAAAAATAAATACAAAAAGTAAAAAGAATTGAATTATTTTAAGGAGTATGACTAAGTTATATTGGTGTTCATTTTGCTATTTTGACATACTTTACAATATAAAAAAACTAGAAAAAGGTCAGTCAAATTCATCTGTGTAAACACAATAAACACAGCAAAATTGCCATTGCTTTTATTTTCTACTAGTGAGAATGAATGTGCTATTTTTTCTAGATGAACTGTAATCCTGTCATTTTAAGCTTAATATTTTCTTGATCTTGAAACTGACAAAAAGTTTTGTCTTGTGGAGATTGAACTGTTGCTTGAGCAGATGGTGCAAGTGAACATAGAAAAACCCTCATTTTATAAGAAATCTTTTCCCTCCAAGCCACTCTACCCTCCACAGCATCTTCAGGCTGTGATCCACAACATGCCACCCAGGCTGGGTCCCTGCCCTGCAAGTTGCAACTGTGCTTTTTAAAAAGAATTTCCTAATCCAAACTATAGTTTCAGACTCCTAAGTGAAGGAATTTTTATAGTGTTATCAGTCTAAAACATTTCCTCCCATAATTTATATTTATAATATCCTACCTAAATGCCAATAAACAATGCACAATGGAAAGAATTTGAAAATATGGAATATTGACAACTGTTTTGCTTGAAATTTTAAACTGGTTGCTGAGAGATCACCTGTATAAAGAAAGCTGTTAACTGTTCTGTAGCTGTATCACATTGTCAGTGGCAAAATAGCCATTAAATATAGTTTGTTTATCCATCCTCTGGTTTGTTCAAGAAAGAACTTGAGTCGATCAAGCAGTAAAGGAAGATATTTAAAATATGAGTGATTTGAAGAAGGAAATTATATTCATTTGTTACATTAGTACAAGTTGGTACATAAAATAAATCTACATCCACATGTCAGGCTTTTAATAAGTGGGTAGATTCTGTTTCACTATCATATATCTTCTTAGTGAAGCAACAGAATTACAGATAGAAACAATAGAATTCAACAATAGAATTAAAAATAATTTAATTCAAAATTAAAAAATTAAAGCATCATCTATTGAAGTTGAACAGTTTGTGTCTACTTACCTGCAGTTAGATCTACATTAAAAATATTTTAAATATCAGATTTAAAGATGGTCATGTTCCATGGGACACACATGATAAAATTGAAAAGGAAAAGAACTTTGGGATAAAACTTTAAATAATTTTAAAACATGCTTTCAATCATATTTAAAAGCTGACATGAAAGGAATTGTAAAAACTTGAGCATTTACAAACCACAATGTATATGTTACATCAGAATGCTTATTGTTTAAGACAGTTCGGCCCTGCATAAGGGAGGGTGAGAAAAAGAAAAAAAAAATATCATGTTCCCTCTAAGGAGGGGAAAACTGTATTTTATAGTTAGCTGTTGGCTAAGCAAAGCAGGAGGTTATAATTTATATTTTCCTAACAAAAAATAAACTGAAATTTCAAGGGAGAGCACTTTAATTTTTTTGGATTCATCCTTGAGTCAAATTCTGGATCTTCAAACTACATGTTAGAGGAAGCAAAGTGCTTGTCTGCTGCTCATTTTAGGTGGTTCTGTGGTCTTCCATGGTCACAGACTCCCACTCCTCTTAAGTCCCAAGGGCCAACTTGCTACTTGTGGGATCCCGGCACCAAGGATGAGGATAAGCGGAGCTTAACTTCTTAGCCCAGGTACGAGCTAAAGAACACACCACCAAGAAGTTCCAGCTAGTGCCAGGTGGGCTGAGTCATTTTGATTTAGAAAAGGTAGACTTGAATCAGGGATCCTGACTTAACTCTGCCCTGTGTGTTGATAGGGGGGGAAATAGAAGGTTGTTTTCCCTCATAATACATAGCTCTGTTCTCTCTTGCTTTCACACTCTTACTCCCTGTCTCTCTCTCTGTCTCCATCTCCATTTCCATGTCTGTCTCTGTCTCTGTCTCTGGTCTTTGTCTCTGTCTCCATCTCTGCCTCTGTCTCTGTTGTCAACAGACAACCCATCAGGTGTTAACTTAAACCCATCAAGAAACAAGAACAAGGGGACATCCTTCAAACAGGAGAAATCACAATGGACAAGGAAGGCTCCATTATAAACACACCCACTCCCCGCTGGCCATGGTGGCTTTCCAATAGGCTCCTAGAGAGCAGGTGAAGCAGCTGCCAAAAGGGTAGTCAGCAGTGGGAACCACCTGAACCCACCTGTCTCAGTGGCAGGAATGAGGCTAATAGTTATCACCTGAGGAGGCCTGGCCTCAGTGAATCCACCCTGGCCTTGAGTGGGGGCTCCCCTGGAGGGGGGGGAGGCCTCGATTTGGCCAGTGGGGGGGGGTCATGGGAGTATAGTTGGGTCCCTGTGAACCTCCAAAACTTAGGACCCCATTTTAATTTCTGGGTTCCCAGAATTCCCTGCAAAATGGGCAAACCTTTCTTATTTTGAGGGTTCATGGGAACCCCCTGACAAATTGGGGGGCCTCTTTTTACTTTGGTGGTTCACAGTGTGGGGGGTCCTCTTGGGAGATCCCACATTCACAGAATAGGTTCCTTTTGTGAATGTGGGGGACCCCTCTTTAATGCTGTAGTTTTCTGCAGTAAGGGTTCCCCTTGGCAGAGAGGGTTTACAGTAGAGCTCAGTTGCTGGCAATGGAAGGTACCCAAACTACTCATTTAAGTCATGCTTTGGAAGGATATACTCCTTGAACCCCAGCCTTCACTGATAACAAGTGGGCAGCAAAATCAACAAGGACTTTAAAGACCAGTGTCACCATGAGCCAGTCATTGTGACAAAAGGGAGCAGAGAGACATAGCACTGACAAGTAGCCCATCTGTGTCTCTGATGGTTCTTGTTATGCATCAACCTGACTGAGCCTCAGGGTGGTCAGAAAATTGCTTAATCATATTTCTGTTTCTGGTGTTTTGTGTCAAGGTTAACATTTCAGTTGATAGGCTGAGGGGAGCATTGCCTCCCTAGTGGGGCTGGGTCTCAGGAAATCAGGTGGAGGTCTTACTAGAATGGAATTGGTTGACCTTTCAAAAAGAATCTACCCTGTCTGATGCTCATCAGCTGCATTATCAGCTTTTTCTACCTTGGAATTTGAAATGTTTCTCAAAACGTATCTGAGAAAGGGCTTTTATCCAAAAGGTACAAAGAACGCTTATGTTCTTTATGGTCAACATCACTTGTTCCCAGGAACTTAGAAGTCAAAACAGTGAAGTACCAGTGCACATATATTGGGATGACTAAAATCTGAAAATCTGATAGTTAACACATGCCAGTGAGGATGTAGGTCAACAAGAACTCTCATACATTGCTCATCGAGGTACAAAATGTCACAGTGATTTTGGAAGACGCCTTGGCAGATGTTTTTACTCAGGTAAGTCTAATCTTACCACAGGATTCTACACTTATACCTCTTGGATATTCCCAATCCCATTCAAGTCTTCACACAAAACCTGAACATGTATGTTTATAGCACCTTAATTCATCATTGCCAAAAAATAGATGCAATCATGATGGCATTCCGTGAGTGAATGGAGAAATGCACTATGGTCCATCCATAAAGTGGACTATTCTGTGAGAAGACGTGAGCTATTGAGGAATAAAATGATATGGAAAGATCTTAAATACTTATTGAAAGTAAAGAAGTCATTCTGAAAGGCACAGACTGTATGAGTCCCTTTATCTGACACATTGGAAGACACAGAAGGACAGAAGTAGAAAACAGATCTCTTCTTACCAAGGTATAGTGGGGGAGGGACTGAATAGTTTCTGTTCAGGGAATTTTTGGGAGCTTGAAATATTTTGTATGATACCGTAATATTGAATACATTAGGAAGTTGTCAAAATTCATAGATAGCTATGACACAAATTTAAACATTAGTTTAGGAAATCAGTGTACTCTAGGAAAAGTGTATATTGCAACAAGAGAATCTAATTGTATTACAAATGTGTAAAATAAACAACTACCAATTGTAAGGAGCAGAGGGCTGACAGAGTTAAGGCTGAAGGCAGAGGAAACTATACGTAGGACTATATTCTAGTTGATAAAGCTATTTTCCAAAGGAGTGCAGGTTAACAATTCTGACCCTGTTCTATGTGTGTACTGAACTGAAGTTTAGCACATGGATGGTGGCTAAGGGATCAGAATTTCTCTCTGTTGATATGGAAGTTCACAGGTCAACAAAGATGGAGACAAGAATGATCCACAGTGGGGTGGTGGGCAAAGATGTAAATAAGTCCTGAAGATGTAATGTGCAGATGGTGAATAGAGTTGATACTACTGCACAGTGTATTTGAAAGCTACTGAGAGAATAGACCTTAAAAGTTCTCATCTCAAGAAAAGAATAATAATGTATGATGAACACTAATTGGATTTATTGCAATCATGTCATGATAAATAAAATATTGAATCATTATGTTGTCCACTTTGAATTCCTGTTATAGATCAATTGTATCCCCTTTACAAAAAGTAGGAAGTAGAATTATCCACGTGGATTAGTGTCCGAGACATCAGTAGTAACTGCCTAACATCATGTCAACAACAGATAGTTATACAGAGAAATGTTCACACATGGGCAAATGAACACCCAAAATCAAAAGGGTAGCACCCGTTTTCAGAGGTATTCATGAAACCCCAAAGTAAAAAGGGTGCCTATTTTTCCTGGGGTGCTCATGTACCCCCAAGTCAAAATTGGATCCTGCCTTTTGGGGGTTTGTGAGAACCCAGGTATACTCCCATGTGAACCCCCCACTGACCAAATTGGGACCTCCCGCCCTGCCCACGGGAGCCCCTACCTGAGGCCAGGATGGATTCACTGAGGCCAGGCCTCCTCAGGTGATAACTATTAGCCTCATTCCTGCCACTGAGACAGGTGGGTTCAGGTGGTTCCCACTGCTGACTACCCTTTTGACAGCTGCTTCACCTGCTCTCTAGGAGCCTATTAGAAAGCCACCATGGCCAGCGGGGCATGGGTGCATTTATAATGGAGCCTTCCTTGTCCATTGTGATTTCTCCTGTTTGAAGGATGTCCCCTTGTTCTTGTTCCTTGATGGGCATAGTTAACACCCAATGGGTTGTCTGTGGATGATTACTTCTTTATAGTTGCAAACCTTTTCCTTAAGAAGTTGTATAGGTTTTAGGTATTTTTATATCATCATGCCCTGCCCTGTCCCCATATTTTTATATTGTCTCAACATCTTCTCCATATTCTGATGTAGCCTGATGTACACCTGCTTGTGAAGTCTCTTGCCCTTCCTGCCCTGTCTGATTCTAGGTCTCTCTTTGTCTCTCTCTCTGTCTTTGTCTCAGTCTGTCTCTCTCCCCCATCTCTCCATCCATCTCTCTGTCTCGGTCTGTCTGTCTCTGTCTCAGTTTTTCTGTTTCTCTTCTCCATCTCTCTCTAGCCATCTCTCTCTGTCTCTCTGTGTCTCAGTTTTTCTCTTTCTTCTCCATCTCTCTCTAGTCATCTCTCTGTCTCTGTCTGTCTCTGACCCCAGCCCACAGTGTGTGTGTGTGTGTGTGTGTGTGTAGCTTGGCCTAGAGATATCCATGCAGATCTGTGTCCCTTCCCATGTGCTCAAGTTTCCCCCCCTTACAGAACAGAAGCAAACGTTGCTATTATCAGAAGAAGGGTGGAAGAAAAGATTTTTGGAGAGAGTCTGACTTGCTTGTTCGAAAAGCTTGAATCTTCGTAGTGGGTCCATTTTAATTGCTTATCAGGTTGGAAGATCTCCCTTGTCTTGAAGATAATAAAAGTGAAAAGGACTCTTATGGAGACTGATATTTGATGTGCAGTTTTGCTTATCTTTATAAAATAATTTTTGATGTGACATTGGTTTATAACATGTACATTTCATGTTTATGATATGTACATTACATGTTTATGACATGTACACAGCATTGTAATTCCCTATCTATATAATCTATATACAACACAAGAAGATCACCACCAACCTCACCTCCATCAGTTAGGACTTGACTCCTTTATCAGCTTCACCACTCCCTGCCTCTTTGCTGGCAACCACTAATTTGTTCTCTAAAAGTTGGTTTCTGTTTTGTTTGTTCCTTTACTTTTTTCTTTGTCTTCCATTTAAGACTGAAATTATTTAGTACTGTTTTTCTTGCTTTGGCTTGCTTCACTATGCATAATCCTTTCCAGTTCCATGTGCATTTGGTGCAAAATAGCATTTCCCTTTTTCATAGCTGAGTCATATTTCACTGTGTGTAAACAAGCTTATGTGTGTAAAACTTATATGTGTAAAAACTGTATCTTTTTTTCTTTTAACTGTCTAGGGACACTTAGCTTTTTATTGATATAACAATAATATATATGAAATATAATCCAAAAATTGGATTATAACATTATATATGATTCAGAGATAAAAGATTACCCCATTTCAAACATTTGTTATCAGATCACACCCACAGTCAGGGCACCCATAGTCCTCCATCATAATGTTGGATCCTCTCCCTCCCTGCCCTGCTCTCCATCCTCCCCCCACACCATAGTATCCTCAATTCTACAATCAGACTTGTGGTGTCAGTGATAATATATAGAGAAAGAAGCCTTATACACTATCAGTAGGAAGAGAGACTGGTCATCTCTCTCTATGGAAAACATGATGGTGATGTCGCAAAATATTAAAAGTGGATCTACCATACAAGCTGGCTTTTGCACACTTAGATATTGACCTGAAGATTACAAAAAAGCTAATCAAGGAATATATGCACTTCTATATTCATTGCAGCACAATTTACAATAGTTGAGGTATGGAAACAACCTTATAGTCGTGAAAGTTTCAGAAAAATTTATGTGGATAAAATGTGAGACCGAAATGTGTTGGCTGTTCTTAGAAAAGTAAACTGAGATGGCTGCTATCCTCTCTTATGTTGCCCTTGGGTGGCCAGTCCAGCAGCATTCTGAATTGCTCACCTAGCTGGTGATTAGAATGTGGAAACAGATGTGTAGACAGTGAAGGCGACAGTTCTGTGTCACTCTTGAATGCACCTTGACCCCTGGTCTTCTTCCTGCTCGTTATTTTGAATCTATACTTTTTTGTAGTTAAAAACCTGTCACTTTTCTTGTCATCTTTTATATTACTTTAACTCTTTTGTTTTAGGTTTTACTCTGGTATCTCACACTGAAGAAATGTAAAATCACATTTTCAAAAGATGAAAAAATGAAGTAAAACAAGCAGCAATGTGTCACAGATGCTTTAGGATTTTTTTCTTTCACTGTTACTTCAGCTGCGATCAAGTTTACTCTCTAGTTTATGCATTTTGTTTTACATTCCTTTTTAATTGTTCTTTACCCTATGTTATCCCCCAAAACTACTTCATCTCTGCTAAAATGTCAGGAGTTACCTCAAATCCCCATGGTTAAACAATTGCAGTGTAATGATCTTATTATCTGACATTAGGTTCCTGGTCCTCTCTCCCTCATGATCAGCAGTCAATTTTGTCTCTTTCAAGAGAGGAAAATGGATTTTTTTTTATTTTTGGAAAGTGGATATTTGAGTGAAACTGAGCAAAAATGCTGATGCTTTCAAGCTGAATTTTAGCTTTCTCCTTTTTCTCAGGAAGTATTGAATACATTGAGAAAACAGCTGAGTCTTCAAACAAAAAGCAAAGCCTCCACAGAGCCTCATTGCAGAAGATCTGTTGGGATCAGTGGCTGGGTGCTTGCCAGTGTAATGTGCCTCTGATCAAAAATAATTCCAGAAGGTTTTAAAAAAAAAGAGCTTTACTTAAAAAAGACAAAGTAGGAGGTTGCAGGGTGAGGGAGGAAATAGACAAGAAAAGAAAATGTCACTTTTTAAGCTTTTAATGCTTTGCCTTTGCACATTAATCGTTATGTCAGTATTTGAAAGTGAGTGAAAGCTATCGCTGGGATAACCATCAGATTTGCCCCTTTTAATTTTACTAGGAACCTCCTATAGTTCCACATTGGAAATATTTACGATTGAAACAAAATTCCAACATGTAATTTAAAGTGAGAATGGAATTGAAATAAAAGACTACCTCTAACATATATTGTGGTTGAACACAGATTTACTCCTCACATGCTTTTCATCCGAGGATTTATTTTGGTTCACTTTATTGTTTTTTACAGGGTACTTGTTTCATGAAGATGTTTTTCTTCAAACCCATTTTTTTTCAGTTTGTCCTGTCACAGAAAGCATTCAACTAAAGAAATTGACTTTCATAGACTTTACATTTAAATTTCATGTCTAAAGAGAAAGGAAATATCAAAACACCTCTTATTCATGGATACAGTTATCATCTGTTCATCTTTATGGTAAAGACGTCATCATTTTCTTCATCTTTGTATCTATCCAAGAGCATCTCCTTGGATGTCATTGAGAACAGAGCATATGTCCAGGGTCAACTGCCTGTAGTGAAGGTGGCATCCTTGCCGTCCCCAAGTGACACGCGCAGGTAGAGGATGGAGTTCATTTTTACATTGTGCATCTTGAGAGGTACTTTGGAAAGATGATGGCAATGAATGATCAAGTATTTGTTTTCTCTGACTGTGTGTGTGTATGTGGGAGGGTTGATAAATTGAATCTGGTGGAGCTAGTGTTCCAGGACTTGGTCTATTCCTGTGGGTTTCCATCCTCAGCTGTAAAAATTTACAACTGGATGAAATATCAAGAAAGCTTTCAAACAAGGTTCTATCAAATGTTGACATTTTTTAAGAGAGAGGAAAGAAACCAAGTGACAACTAAGAAGACACTCTTCATTAGATGATGACTCAGATTTATGTTGGGGTGTGCTACTATATAACAGAAAATGAAGAGTGAAGCTGTGGACCAGTTGTGGTGGCGGGTACATGAGCATGTGCATTGGGTGAGGTGTGAAGCTGTGCTCACCAAACTACATAGCTGTGTAAACAACTGACAAATCAATAACTTTTGAGGAGAAAAAAGAGTTGTGCCAAGAACACAAGTCATGTTATTCAGAGGATAACTTTGTCTTCTGGTTGAAGTTTTCAGCTACATGATGACCCAAGAAGGCAGATGGTGACTCGGTTTATTATCAGAGACAATCAACAAAGTAAGTTTAAGATGTGCTATTTGAAAGCTAATGGACCATGGCGGAGCATCAATGGCCACTGATGACTGAAACAAGCTTGTTGGGCTCTAACCCCATGAACTTTCCACAAACCACTTTGAGTCCATAAACATGAACTTTGATCTGAGCAGATCAAACTGCTTGAGTCTGGCATCTGGCATTAGTGTCCACGTGCCACAAGACCACTAAATGTACCATGTGCCAACACACCATGCTGTGGTGTTAACACAGAGCTCAGATCATGAGAAACCAAGTCTTTATGGGCACAGGTTGAGGGCCATGTGGCAAACAAATTCACTAGTGATTTTCCACTGTCCCTATAGAAAATAATATTTTATCTCTTTCCCTGTGAAGTACCATCGCTAAGATCTTCAGAGAGCATTTGGAATACTGACATTGAAGAGTCCAGGTGTTTACAATGTTTCTAATCATTTTCTTACTAGTCATTTCCCCCAGGTTTCTAAATTCTGCTTAGCTGCTCTATTATAGTATTTTACTGGTATCTGTGACACTCTAACCTGATACTACTTTTTCCTTTAAAAATAGATTAAGCAGTGTAAGAATATCAGAACACCGTGGGAACCCCTTTCAGGGATGCAACATACGTGGAGGAAGCTAATTTGTTTTTAACAAATCATCGTCGAAATGTTCTCTAAAATATGATTTGTTGAAGAGCTCTGTGGCTGGGTGTCATAAATTTATTTATTTTACTTAACATGTAAAGCAAAAACCACTAACAAATGATAGGGAAAAGAGGTTTCAAAAACATTTCCTCACTCAAATCTACTACCAATGTTTTATCACTCAAGTTTCAGAATGAGAATATAAACACTTGCATCCTGTCTAATCCTAGTTGCCATCACAAAATAAATGCCACATCATTATCCAATAAATGTGCATGAGGGAATCATCCATTGATAGTATAATTAACATGGTAATCAGTAAGCAATAGACACCACAAATGCTTTCTTTTCTGACTTAGAAAATGACCAAAATCAGCAGGGAAGCTCTTCAAAAGAAAATACTAAAAATATTCCTTAAAAACACAGGGTAAAAGATGACATTTCAGATTCAAATGAAAGTTCCATTTGGCAAGAATCTCCCTCTGGTGATGTGTTAGTTCTGTTTAACTCTGGTATTTTTTCCTAACAAATGACTAACCCTGGACCCTGCATTTCTTGGGCCAAGACATCATCTTTTATGACACATTTCTACACAAACATACTCCCCCAAGGTCATCACTCACCTTCTTAAACACCAGGGGAGCATAAGCCAACATTTTAATTTACACAGCAAATTTATACATGGGACGAAAAGATACGGCGCTCCCACTGAGAGCTGCCACCGGACCCTGGAACAGATGGAGCTGCTCAAGGCAGTCAGGGAAGTCTTCTCTTTTGCCCATGCAATTGCATGCACTTTCTTATTCTCTCAACCTCTTTTCTCTCTGTAATGGCTGTAACCGGGGCAGGATTGAAACACCACATAGAGTTGTGGTTCAAAAAAGAAAGTGCTGGCCTGGCGAGTCCTAGCTGTCTAAGAAGCAGAAAGAGAAAACATAGAAGGAAGATAAAGAAATGAGTTGGTTGTGCTTGGTGTACTCTACCAAGAGTCTCCTCTGGGCCCAGATGCTATGAAGTCAGGAAGATAACTTTTACTACTACCAAACCCATAACGACTCATAGACCGGCAGTCACTGTATGTGGCATGTGACAACACATTTCTAACGTTCCTCTGGAAATCTTCAACGGTGTTAGGGGATTAGCCTGGGTGTGACACCAATTGGAGTGCAAGCACCAGACCCATAATCTACACCGGTTCTTTGGTTCCAGCAGTTACACAGACACACTAGGCAAAGTAGGGGCTGGGGAGCTGGGAGACAGAGTTTTATTGTAACCCCCACTCCCCTCCGGGGGATCTCCACACACTTTGTCTGGCCTCCTTCTCTCTGGAGCTCTTTCGTGCCCTCTGCATTCTTTTTGCACACTCCTTTGTACTCGTGTTTTCCTTGTGTGCTTTACCTTTCCATGCTCATGCCTTGTGTCCCTTTTGCCCCTCTCCCATGTCCATGGTGTGCACACTTACATATACACACACTCACTGGGCCACACAATTATGGGACGATGCAACACCACAGGTGCTGGCTATATAGGCTAATGAAGGAAAAAGCCTAACTCACCAGAAATAACGTTGTGCTCCATTTCCCTATTTTTCTAATATTTTCTTTTATTTTTTTTTAGCCACTAACTACCACCATTAAGTGCATCTTCATAAAACATGAAAAATAATGCTGAAAAGCAAGCAAAATAAGTCATGGAGAAAAATAGTCTAGGAAGCAGAGAACAACAAGCTTGCTAAGCAATAAAGATATGTTAAAAATAATTCACAAATTAAATGACCAACTGTCTCCTCCCAGTGCCATCTCTTCCATTCATTTTGTTATCCAAAATAAATATTTTGGTATAATTATGGTCAAGTAATTCAAAACTGTATCAAAAAATCCCTATGTAATATGTCTTTCTGCTTTAACTATTTGTTTTACAGTGATGAATAGTAAATATTTTTTAATATTTGACTTGGTTGAGTAAGGATGCGTGTGTGCACGTGTGTATGCATACACACCTATGGTCCCTTGGGTCTGTTCTAGTGTTTTTTACACAAAGAATCCTTTTTTTTTTTGAGACTAAGTCTCACTATTTTTGCCCATGGAAACACAGGCTCACATTTCCCGGGGTACCACAGACTCAAGCAATTCTCAGCCTCAGCTTCCCAGGTAGCTGGGATTACACATGCCACCACACCCACCTATATATATTTTTTGAAGTAGGTCTTCGTACGTGCCCCTGGTGGAACTCAAACCATAATCCCTGGTCCCGGTAGTGGCTTCCTAGGCTGCCACTTACAGGCATGCACCACCGTGCCCGGCCCAAAGAATCCATCTTATTCTGAGTATGTATTCCATTATCAAATCCTTTTTAATAAACATGAACAGTCTTCATAAACTTTTACAAAGTAATTCTAATAACTAGTGATATATTTTTAATCATTTCATTACTTCTTCCTCCCTTTCTGCAACTTTGATTTTACATAAGATAAAGGATGTGGTGATATGTTTTCTTTAAACTTAAGAATTGGCTCATATGTATCATTCAAAATTTAACACTTATTCTTGAGTTATTTTACAAGGAGGTGGGTGGACATGCCTCTAGCTGCTGGTCTGTGAAAAACACTTTTATAAGTGTCTCTATTAAAATGCTGTTCTATTGCTTCTAGATGCTTCTTGTAGTTTGCTTTTTGTGTTAACTTGTTCTCAACTTTTATGGTTTCCTCTTTGTGTCTGCTCTTTTCAAAACAGAGTAGACCTTTCTAAACTATGGCCTATGGGTCACTAGTAACTTGTGAGATGTTAATGGGTAAAATTTTGAAAATTCTGTAACATTTTGGTTTCTTGCATATTCTGTGTTGGGACATCCTCAGAATTCTCAGAAATTATGCAGAATAGCAACCAGTATGACTACTAATTCTCAAACATCTTTGATTTAAGGGGTTTTGGAGGATATCTAGTTAAAGGTTTTCAGAAGTCACTTGCTTTGGTCACACCAAACATATTAGAGTCACAATAATGACAAGCTAGAGTTGGACAGAACAAGACATATAAATAGCATGCTCTTACTGCGATTATTGCTACCACTAGTTTTACACATCCCCACCCTGGAAATTCTGAAAAGCCAGGTTTAGAATTGAACAGAAGTATGTGAAAGGAAAACTCTTCTAAGATTATTTTTTGAGCAACAGCTATGCCTCATTGGCAAAAAAAACCCCTGTATTTTCTTTGATCTTACTTCTTGCTTTTAAAACAAGAAAGACTCTTACCCAATTCATGGGGTTCTTTGGAAAGTTAAATGGGAACATTAAAAAAAAAAAAACAGTGCTAAGTTTATTGAAATGAGTCAATAAATTATTTCCTTTTCCTTTCCTTTGACCTGATGTCCTATCTTCCTGTAGAAGTGTGAATACCTAGGGCACAATCCTTTTGTCCAAAGGAAAACTTGGTGAGAAAAGACATCTGCATTTGAATAATTATAATAAAATGTATTTAACAAAAGCTTGCATCATTCTTAGCACCAGACAGTGTGCTAAGTACTTCCAAGAAAGGTACCTCATTTGACTCTTTGTGACAGCCTTATGAACAAGTACTATTAGTAATTCCATTTCATAGTTGAGGAAACTAATACATATCACTAGGTCATATTCATACAAGAGATGCTGTTGCTATTGGAGAGAGCATGTAGCACATCTTTAAAAAATAAGCAAGTGCAAAGTGTTGTAGGACACAGATGCTGGTTACAACCTGAATCTGAATATTAAACAATAAGGAAACTCCAACTTTCAAGTACATGTATAAAAAGGAGGAAATGAAGAGACCAGTTGTCTGTTGCCTTTTTCTTGTTCTCCTCTCTTCCTTTCTCTCCATCTCATCTCCTTCCCCTCTTCCTCCCTTTCCTCTTCCCCTTCTCTTCCATCTTCCTTTTGTCATCAAACCCATCATTACACAGAGCATTTAATGCATTGTCATGCAACCAATACTTGTTGCCAATTGTTGGGGAAGCATCAGACCGACCAATCTGTGTAGATTCTTTATTGGTTCTGGCAGTTACACAGACACACCAGCAGGTAGGGCAGGGTTAGAGCCAGGGCTGGGAGGTAGGTAAACCCTCCCCCCGCCTCCACCAGCTCCCAGGAATATTCACTCTTGCTGGGCAGTCTGGTGTTCTCACATGTTCTCTTGCACTCCTTTGTGTTCTTTATCCCCTCTCTCCTAGGCTCAGATGTGCACACGCACATGTGCACATCCACTGAGCTGTACAATCACAGGTGCTGGTTACAAGCCAATGAAGAAAAAAGTCTAACTCATCCTACACTCACATGCACTTCAATATTTTTCAATATTTATGTATCCTACTTTGGAAAGATATTTTATTACTTAAAATAGTTTTTGAAAAACATAAAAGGGATGTTGAAGGCAGATTTAAAAGATCAGTGTGTGTCATCATCTGTCCCTAGTAAGACATTCCTGTCATAGTCATCATGGAAAGCACTGGATTTTCTGTGCACTTATCCTGTCACCTTACAAAGGTCAGAAGTTGGGGAAGATTTCCAAGTGTGGTTGTTATCTTATTTGCCCTTGTGTTTGATCTTTATTTCTTTCCCCAGAAAATCCTCACAAACCCCAAACCTTTTTCCTCTACTGGTGAAGAGCTTCTATAGGTCAAGTTAGTTGCCCACCATCATCTGGGTAGAAAAGGGCAAACATAGGGTTTGTGCTGGTACACATATGAGCAGTTCCCTGGCTCATCAGGCTGAAGCTCTAGAGTGCAGAGCAGCAGACCGGGGGTGCTTTTGAAGTCAGGTTGAAAAGGAGGGGAAAGCCTCCAACTGACAAGCCCCATGTCCGCATCACCGGCGCAGTTGCCACTCAAAATGCAGTTTAACAAGAGATTTGATTAACAAGGGAGTTCAGCAGGGAAAACAGAAAGTCCTTAAAGCCACAAGAGGCAGTTATCTTACCCCAGTCACCATTCTCAGTCCCAAAGGTCCCAGAGACACAGTCCAAGATGGTGCCCTTTGCCCCTCCAAACCTCAGAGTTTGGCACTCTGCAAAGTCCAGTCTTTCTGTGGCGTCTTCTCTTCTTTCTCCAGTATCCGGAGCTGCTCCGCTTCTTCAAGGTGCTTCAAACGTCTTCCACAATGACTGATGCACAAATCAGCTTTCCAAATTCCTGGCCATCGCCAGGTACCATCTTTCCAGGACACCTTGCTGCAGCGTCACACTCTCCACACCAGCTACTCTTCCGCTAGCCACCATGACTCCTCTCCACCACCAGGTCACTCTTCCAGGGGGCGTCTGCCCAGCCTGGTCACTCGGGGTCTTCTTTACCCACCTGTCATTCTCTTCTCTCCTCTCTTGAAGGCTCTGCTCCTGTGTCCTTCTCCAGGTGCCAAAACCTCTCAGCTTCAAGTGGTTCTGCTTCTCCTGCAAATCCTCCCTCAGCTGCTTCCCCGCCATTTTTTAACTGCCACTTCCCCAAGGGTGGGGGAGGGGCAACCAGTTTCACTTGGCCCCTGAGGCCCATGGCCACCTACTGACTCTCATCTCCCTGGCTCTGCAAATGGCCCATCCTCCCCCAGGTACCCTAGACACCACAACCAACCCCCCAGAGTTCCCATGCCTTCCGGTGGAACTGTCCAAGTTATCAGCTCTGTCTCTGTGTTACTGCTGAGTGAGCTCTGAATGGCAGCTGGGGGGAGGGGTCTTCCTGTGACAAGTCTGCTGCCTCAGGCAGAGTGATCTGGTCCTTCTGGGTCATCTCTTCCTTCGTGAGGTCTTGTCCCAGACCTTGTTCCAGCAGTTCCCAGACCTTGTCTTCCTCCTATGCACCAGCGGCACCTCTAGCATTGTTCTTGACTCCATGCAGAACCATCCTCTGCCTGCGCATGTTCAAATCCTGCTGACGGTGCCAGTTGTCTGTGCTGCAGCTCCAGACCCTGGGGATCCTCATGCTCTTTCTTAGCCTCTTTCTCCACGGTTGCTCATGCTGCGTGTGCTCGCCCTCCCTGGCCTGATGCTGCCCCTTTATCCTCACCTCCCAGGCCCAGGTGTGCTCACTCATGCACGTGTAGACCCACTGGGCATGATACCCCAGGTGCTGGTCATAGGGATTAATGGAGGAAAAAGCTCGACCAAGTCCTTTACCCTACATGTGTTTGGAACATAAGTTAGTGCACATATTTTTAAAAAAAACCAGTAAAGCATTAAATAACTTACAATCCTGGCCTCCTATATTTATAATTTGTCTCTAGGGTACAGACCATTTTTTTTTTATGTCTTGCAGAATTCAGAATGCTCTGATAGCAAAGGGAGTTAGTTGCTTTGATTCGTCTTGACAGTAAGCTCTGGGACCAGTGCGAACCAGATTTGAAGTACACAGATAGGATGGTGATTACAACAAAGTGCATTAAAAAATCCTATAACTATGTAATCTTTTAATAAACCATCATTTGTTTGGCCTGTCAACTGTTTCCACTCACAAGGCATGACAATTTCCTATCTACCTTTTCTTTTTTTCAATTTAAACATTACCTAAATTGAAAGAAGTTTTTCTGTGCTCCAAGTAACCTGAAGACTGAGAAAACCTAGGTGAACACGTTTATTCAAATGAATGCTTTAGTAAAAGGTGTTTCACCAGGATAATTTTTAAGGTAAAATGTCAAGTTGATGTTGATGCTCCTGACTTTATACTTAAGTAATTGTAGAAAGGTCAGATGCAACAATGACTCACTTAAGTCCCTGTGGAAAGTTTGAGTAACATTGTAAATATATATATATGTGTGTGTGTATATATATATATATATATATATATATATATATATATATGCTGATGGACCCTTTGTATCTGATAGTATGTATTTTTATTCTATGATTTTTTTAAGGGTGGCTGGCTGAAACTTTGTCATAAATAGTTTCTCTTCTCAGTCCTGTATTAATTTCCCCAAAGGCATGTGAGAATAAACACTTACATATTTTTCAAATCTCTTTCTTTGAATATCCTTTATGAAGAATTAGAATTTATTCTGTTAACTTTGCCTAGACTAAATACTCCAAGTGGAAAAATCAACTAAAAACCTACCAATTATAAGCTGTGTAGACTTTAATTAGTTATTTACCCTCTCTGAGCCAGAGTATTGCCATTAATTAAAAATATATAAATAATTGGAGGAGGGGGGCTAAGTGAAGCCTGCCTGACAGAACTGTGAACCCTATGATTTCTTCCAGGATTGCTCTAAGTTGGTCTTTTAAAAATATTAATTCCCTACCTAAGGAGTGAAAAAACTCAAGAATTTAAGCAAATTTAAACCATGCTAAGATTCAAACTGTTACTTTACAAAAGAGGCTATCCAAGTGAATAATAATCATCAGAAAAAACACACGGTATACCACAATGTGCCAATAAAAAAGCCTTCCATGAGAAACACAATGTCAAGGGTGATTAAGAAGTTGAGCAGTTGTGTTCTCATTGGCAACAGATAGAATATCGCTTGGCAGGAACACTGAAAACTTCAGCATTATCTTTTCCAGTTGAAAATGCCCATCTCTAAGACCCAGACAGGCCAATTTTAGGCACACTTGCCACAGAAATGCATTGAAATGTACAGCAAAAGACAAGCATGACTATATTCAGAACAGTTTTAATGGTAGTAGTACAAAACCAGAACTGGCCCAAATGTCCATCAGCTGTAGAATAGTGCTATAGTCACACAACTAAACACTATATAAAAGGAATGAAGGTTTGCAAGATGCCTCAACACATATCCATCTCACAAATGTAATATTAGTCAAAAGAAGGCAGACACAGAAGAGGATATATTGCATGATTTCATTATGGGAATTTTCCAAACAGGCAAATTAGGGAGCTTGTTGGGATAGGGTAAAGACTTAGAAAGGCAACTAAGGGGTCTTCTATGATGCACTCAATCTATTTCTTAATTTGGGTGCAATCATTTAAAGCATTAATTTGTGTGAATTTGCTGGGTTACACACATGTGACTCGTGCACTTCATGTATGTATATGATGACTCAAAGAAAGAGCTAATAAAAAATGCTTAAACCACTTAATTTTCAAATTCTACCATGGAGCATTACTAATGATGATTCAGTGCACAGTGTCAGTAAAAATCAGCATATTTTTCATTTTACCCATTGTTTAGATTCTCAATAAGAGTATTTTTTTCTATTGTCAAAATGTCCTCCCTTTTGCTGTGTTATTAACTCCATCTATGATAAACCTTCCTGAAGCAATATTCCCAGGATTTCTATTTTTTCTTCTTTTAATGATTACCTTTTATAAGATTACATTTTATAAGATAAGATTATCCAGAGTCATTCAGTGACTCGGCTGGGGTAGATGTTACTGGCACCCAAGAAGAGTTGAGATGTTTTGGAAGCAAAACTTGCTGCACTGTGTGATTTACAGACTTGGTTTTTGGAAAGCAGTTTGTTTTATTCTTTATATCATTCTATTATTTATATATGGCTTCAGAACAAGTGAAACATATAGTCTGGTTATTGTCAGGATGTGGAGGAAGCCAAAACAGTGTGGAAATGTAACTTTGTAAATTCTTTCATGTGACAGTTGTAAGCATGATTTTTCAGAGTGTGTATACAGTATGCTTGGATATCCTGTCTTGGGGGAAGAAGTGCTGTCACCTTCTAAATGGAAGAAGAAATCAAATCAGCTCTGGAATGTGCCAAATTATGTCAGGGTCACCACTTGGTAGTGCCAATTTATTCAGCTTATAATCTCTAGTGATTCTTAAGACAAGATGTCAGCAAAGTTGACCCTGGTATAGAAAAGATCGTTCTAACAAAAATCCTGCCTTCCCCCCCTCTGATTATTAGTTCCATATACACAGTGAAAGAGAAATTATGAATTTTACTGAATTGATTTGCCATAGTGGCAAACACAATGAATTCGAAAATACTACATGACAAAGTCATCTTTGGAGATTGACATTCTTAAATTTACTCACAACACTAATTTAAACTGTGATTCATCAAATTTATACTTTATTTTTATAGGTAGCTAATATATTTATACAATTACCTTTCAAAAAAAAACCTTTTTTTTCTTTTTTGTTTTTACCCCAACAGTCTTCTATTACATTGCTCTACAGACACATAAAATGAGCTAGGAAAATAAGTTTGCACATTGATTTAGGCTTAAAATCCTGTGCAAGCATAAAAAGATTCAGATTTTGGAAGCACAGAATTTGGAAACAAAACTACTTCCAAACAACCTGGCAGAAGTGCAGCATTCTGTTCTTCCCTTTTGCCAGATGGAACACAACTCTGGGCTTAATGTAAACACTCAGTTTCCTTACAAAAATCATTTCATCGTCAACGTTCCCGTAGACACGGTGCGTTTCCATTGCTTTGTGCATTCTGAATAACGAGCACAGGTAAACCTTTGAGGTTCAGCTTGGCTTGAGCCAGGAGCCATATGATTAAATGCGTCTTCAAACTCTTTCATCTGGAAGTCTTACAAGAAGGCTTGTTTTTGTTTTACTGCCTTTCTTAAAGTGTTTCAGTATTTCCAGTTTAACTTCCATCTCATACCAGAGGTGAAAAGACATTGGCAATGATTGCTCTTTCAGGGAATTTCAAAAGAAGTTCTGGGTTTGATTTTAAGTAAATATTTGGCTTTGTTTTCAATTTTCTGACCTGGATGGCTCTGTCTTTTGAGGTCTCTTTATAATAGATATAATTTTAGCATCCTGAGGGTGACTACATTCGTGAAATAAATTGGAGAATTGAGCCAATTACCCACATAGTTCAAGATGCAATGCCATTCTGTGTTAATTAGATATTTCATGAGAGCAAGCATTTGGGCTGGACACTGATCAATTTCTTCACTTTGCACACACACAATTTGTATTCCAGATCAAAGAATTAATGTGTACTGATTTGATTGTTTTCTCATATTATTGATCAAAATATAATATATAAAATATAATATATAAATATAATATATAAAAAGCTTGGAAAATGTTGAGTAATAAACCTTCTACTGAAGTATATATCCCCTCACAAATCATTTAGAATGTTGGCAATTGCATCTTAAAGTTTGAGAAGGTAAGCAATCTCTTATTTCTTAGTTTCTTCTTTCTGTAGGGGGAATGACTTCATATGACTTCTTTACAGTAAGAAGTTGTAAGGTATCATCAGTGCACTGTGAGTAAAATGAGGTTGTGTAGTAAATGCTGTGTCTCAGGTGATCAAATGCATAGCTACAGGTGAAGGTGAAGTAACTAGCTTTCACATGCAAGTTATTTCAGTATTTATGTATGTATGTATGTATTGATGTATGTATGTATGTATGTATGCATGTATATATGTATTTATTTATTTATTTTGAAGCTAGGGCTCACTATGTTACCTGGGGAACCACAGACTCTGGTTGCCTGGGGTAGCCCGGACTCAAATGATCCTTAGCCTCAGTCTCCCAGGTAGTTGGATTACAGGTGTGCACCACCAAGCCCAGCTATTTTTTGAGACTAGGTCTCACTTTGTCACCCTGGGTGGGTCTCAAACCCGCAGACTCAAGTGATTCTCAGTCTCAGTCTCCCGTCCTAGGCAGGGATTAAAGCTACTCACCACCGTGGCCCGCTGCATTTCAGTATTTATTATTCATTTGGGATTATTCATTATTAAGGAAATCACCCCCTAAGTCTGGGAAATGGTAGTGCATAAAAACCTACACTCATATTTAAACTTGATATTGCCTTAGCCATTTTATCAATTAGTACCATTAATCATGCATGAGACCATTCAGTCCTTTCCCAGGTAGTCGTGAGTGGTTCACAGCTGTAAGATTCACAGGGGACACACTTTGACAGAAGGGGTTCTCCACTGGGAGGGTTGGCTTGAAGAGGAGAGGTTAGCACCCTGCATTGTGACAGGAGCTGTAGAGGGAGCAAAATAACCTAAAACAAAGAGGGAAGAGATCAGAGGAGGTAGTAGGTGACAGATAAACAACTTCTTAGGAGCTTGGTCTCAAAGAATGGAAACTCATATTAGCAGAAACAAGTCAGAAAGAAAAAGACAGAAACCAAAAGCTTTCACTAATCCATGGGATATAGGAAAAACAAGCAAAATGCCAGGAGGAAAAGTCAAAACAAGCTAGCAACCAAACTAAAGTACACAACTGGGAGGGGGAGGGTGGAAGATGGGACAGAGCAGGCAGGGAGGGTGGTAGCAGAGTGGTAGGTGATCCCTGGGGAATACAAAGATATGAAATATAAACAAACAAATAAATAAATACATTTTTTAAAATTGAAGATAAGTGGAAGAGGTAAAATAATTTTGTTAAAATAAGTCTTCAACACTCTAAAAGAAATATTTCTCATAAATCTGCAAAATGTTAGAGGTGTTTGTCTAATAATATATAATAGCTAATAGATCCATTTGCAATGATGAGTGAAATTGAATTGTAAGTCTCAATAGTTCATACAAAACTATTAATGTACTAAAGTGTTCTTTAAAATTTAATATACTAAAGATGTATACTGATATGAGCATCAAACAGTATATACATTGTAGGTATTTTTGTTCCCAGAATACCTGAAACACTTAAAATAGGCACAGATCACTCACATCTCAAATTTCCCCATATTTTCTTTCATCCCCTCCTGTGAATACAGTGCCTTCAAGAAAGGGGGATGGGAGACAAACACTGGAATGTACACCCTACCCCCCAGACATATTTTAAAAATATTCTCAATAAAGCAAGTGCAAATCAAAGAATTAAAAAAAAAAAAAGGTGGAGACTCAGCCTACATTAAGGAATTTGGATATCTAAAATAGTTGTCTCAGTGATGACAACCCATACATCATCTTTCATATAACTACATGTTGTTGAAATATGTATATTGGTTAGACTCTACTGGACACATTTAGAGTGGAGTATAACCTTTATCTTATCTTTAAACAAAGACATGGAATACATTTCTTTTATGTTTAATTTCTTCTGATTAGCGTTAGCATGCTCTTCTTTTGGAGAGATTTTTATCCTCTTCTGGCAATTGTTTTGGGTTTCTTCTTAATAAATGTTCTTTTTAAAAAATAATTTATTTATATATAAATTTCACATCTCTGTGATCTCTGGGGTTCACCCCCCCTGAATGTTCCCACCCTGCCCCCCCCACCCCCAGGTTGTGTACTTCAATTTGGTTGTTGACTTGTTTTGACTTTTCTTCATGGATTTTTGTTTATCTTTCCCATGTCCCATATAGTAGTGAAACCATTTGGTTTGTTTTTTTTTCTTTTTTTTTTAATCTATTTTTTTAAATTTATATATAAATTTCACATCTTTGCAATCCCAGGGATTTCCCCCCCCCTTACCCCCTCCCCCTTTTCCCTTCCGTCCATTGTTGTGTGCTTCAGTTTGGTGCTCAGCCTGTTTTGTCTTTTCCTCATGACATTTATTTATTTATTTATTTATTTATTTATTTATTTATTTATTTATTTATTTATTTATTTATTTATTTATTTTTCTTCAATATGT
>PVHY01020763.1:0-24946 GCA_004024945.1 Uropsilus gracilis
CCATAGCCACATTCTTGTCATTGAATGATTTGTGGTTTGGGGGTAATTAGGTTTGGCACCTGGATTGTCTTCAGCGTTTCTCGAGACTTTGCCTTTTAATGTCTCTTGAAAATTGTCATTTATTAATTTGCTCATAAAATGAATTCCTGCCCATTGATGAAGTCACCTTTCTGTAAAGAAATATAGGTGTTCTCTACCACATAACCACAAAATCCATCTTTTAACCAAGAGCAGCTGTTGTGCTGTCTTGGGAATCCATTAAGTGTGGTTGATGGGTTTTATTACTTGTGTTCTTCCTTTTATGACCTCCTTCAGCATTTGTCTTATACATCAGGCACTTCTTGATGTGATCTCAACCACAGCTGTTACTTTTTAATCCCAGATTATCTTCCTTTCCTTTAGCCCTTTGACATCCAACCCCACAGTCTGCTCCTGCAGCTTAGTTGCACATGGCTGAGCACTACCTCCTTGTCAAAACCAGAGAGGTCAGATGTAATCTCATTTGTCTAATATAGGCTGCTGCTCTCACACGAGTCCTGGATTGGCCTCTAGAAAACATAGCATTACACTTATCTTCCTTTCTGACATCAACTTCTTGGAGTGTAACATGTCTTAGATATGCCCAGACATGAAACTATCTCCCCATATCTTAAGTTTTTCTCCAAATGCACAGCTAACACAAAGGTCCCCATTACATCACACCGTGCCAACTGCCACTGAGTTAGGGGCATGACTGACAACGTGACCCTGCAGTGCTGAACTCCATTTCTCATGGAACAGCTCTGCTCAGCTGTGGTCTCTACGCTGTGTGATACAGGCCACCAGCTTGCTTGGTGTTCACTGTAAAGTCTTTCTGGAGGCGCAGGCCATTATTCCCACTGGCTGTCACTCAGAGCAGACCATCATTGAGTGTGTTTGGTCCAGATCTGTAACTACAGCTCTGCTTCGAACAAGTCTCTAAGAGCTGAGGTCACTGTCCTGTTGAGATCAGGGCAAAAAGGAAGCAAAAGCCTCCAACTTACACGCCCCAGGGTCTGAATCACCTGCATGTAGCAGTTGCCACTCAAACTGCAGTTTAACAAGGGATTTTATTAACAAGGGAGTTCAACAGGAAAATTAAAAGTCCTTAAAGCCACAAGTGGCAGTTATCTTACCCCAGTCACCATTTTCAGTCCCAAAGATCCCAAAGACACAGCCCAAGATGGTGCCCCTTTGCCCCTCCAAACCTCAGAAGTTGGCACTCTGCAAAGTCCAGTCTTTCTCTTTTCTTCTTCTCTCTCCAGTATCCCGAGCTGCTCTGCTTCTTCAAGGTGCTTCTGACTTCTTCCAAAATTGCTGATACACAAATCAGCTTTCCAAATTCCTGGGCATCGCTACGTACCAGCTTTCCAGGCTACCTTGCTGCAGCGTCACACTCTCCACATTGGCCACTCTTCCACTAGCCACCGTGACCCCTCACCACCACCAGCTCATTTTTCCAGGGGCCTTCTGCCCAGTCTTGTCACTCGAGCTACTCTTTACCCACCTGCCATTCTCTTCTCTCCTCTCTGGAAGGCTCCTGCTCCCGTGTTCTTCTCCAGATGCCAAAACCTCCCTGCTATCCACTTCACGTGGTTTTCCTTCTTGTGCAAATCTTTTCTCAGCTGCTTCCTCCACCAGTTTTTAACTGCCGTGCTCCCAAGGGACCAGTTTCACTGCATAGCAGTGTGAGCCCCAATTCTGTGCCGGTTGATAGGGATTCTGCCATTTCTTCCCCTTAGAATATGTTCTGACTTTGACAAGTTCTCTCTGCCACCCAGGATCCACTTATCTGAAACCTCAACTACTTCAGTCTTCTCACTGGCTTTTTCCCTCTCCTTTCTCAACTGCCATCTACCCTGTATATTATTTGCAAACTAATTTTTCTAAACCCAAGTACACCAGCTGGAATCCTGGGCTCCTTTCTCCCCCTTTTCATGCCATGGCCAGCTCATTCCTTCTCTGCTTCCTGTTCTCACTCATCACTTTGTTCAGCTTCCTCTAGTATCTGCCTCACATACTCATGCAGCAGATACATATTACACATAACCATAAGAAAACGCAAAGTCTTTCTCTGATAATTTACTCCAAGTATTAATCTGTTAAACTCTGCTCTACTTAGATGCCTTCCTACCTCTTACCCTCCAGCCCCCACCATCAGAATCTTACCAGGCAGTGGGATTAGGGACCATGGAGAAAAACCTACAGCAAACCGAGCTGGGTGGTTACCCTCAACCTAAACCCACACCAAAACCTCTCTAGACTCAAAATGTTTTACTTATTTACAGTTAAAATAGGCACAAAAGATTATTTAGCTGATGATTCATAAGTGATAAGGTGGTGGGAGATCCCCAGGGTAGACAACCAATAAAATAAACAAACAAAATTAAACAAAATGATTGTCTTTCCTTGTTCTGAATTGCCCCAGGTGAACAGCCACACTAAGTCACCTGCACCCCCACCACCAAGGCCCCACCACCTCCCACCCTACTCCACTGGGACTTTTCCCCTATTCTTGGCAACCCTCTGTCCCTCCCATCCAGTGGCCTTAGTTCTGCAGTCCATTTCCAGGCCTTCTGTAGGTTTAGTTTGTTCAATCCCTTTACTTCATTTCTTCACATTTCACATAGGTGAAATCATCTGGCATTTTTCTTTGTCCTCACTTTCTTGGTCCATGACCAATGTGAGCATGGCCGCCTGCCTAAATAGCTCTGTGTTTTTCCATTTGCAAAATGAATCTGTGTCCGTTTCACAGTGATGGAAAGGATGCTTGAGGAAGAAGTGAAGTGATTGGCATTTGTGGTTTCATGTATGAGTATATCTAAGGACACACTCCAAAGAATCTATGCCAGCAAAGAAGGTATGCAATACTTCTTTGCAGAAAAGTTGTTGGAGGGTCACCCCTAGACCCAAAACCTAGTGGACATTCTAATTAAATCTCAGAGTTTTATTAGCTGGCCAGTAACTATCCTTCAGGTAAGGGAGCAGCCCTGGGCAAAACTTAGCAGGGGCTTATAAGGGCAAAATCTGCATAGCTACAGTTGTCAAGGCAAAAGCAAGTGGGACACAGAAGTAGAAACAAGCCATTAGGATCCAGGGGAGCACCGGACCATATCACCCTGGTCTCCAAGTCCTGGGTCTATGGAGGAACTTGATAAATTACTTCTTGACTGGAGATCACTCTTTTGTGCTGACTCAACTCATGGAGCTCTGTTTTTAAGCTGCTGGGAAAAGGGGTTCATTACAAAGGGGTCCTTTACAAAGTCAATACTCAATACTTTGAGTAACTTCTATTACCAACATTTGCCAAGCTTCCCTGAGCTCAGGAATGAGCATTATTTGAACCTACTCATTAATTTTCTTTCTCCCTGGAATTGCTTTTTTCCTTGGCTTACAAGTCAAGCCCATAGCCAACACCAGGTCAATTCTGATTGGTTCACCTCACACCATCATTGACTAGAAAAAGGACCTGAAATACCACAAGGATTTCTGAAGAGCAGAGAGATTTAGTTAATCTTAGAGATCTGTCCCCTATCTTTGCTCCCTTCCAACCCCCCTCCCCCAGGAATATTTCCCCACAGGAATGTGCAGGACCCCATTCCCCCACAATTCACAAAGCCTGAGAATGACAAAGGGACTTCTTGGTTGGGAGCAGGAGAGTAGAGTCTGTTTCATTGTGTGGGAGTAGAGGAATATCATGACCCTACATGTCTGTCCCACCACAGTCCCAGCACCACACCCCGTTGACCACTGATGAGAGCTGGCCTCCTCTGCAAGTCCTACCTTTGTGGTTTAAGGAGCAGAGAGGTGGCACAGGGCAGTCTCTAAGCATGGTATCTCCAGCAATCTGAGTTCAAGGGGAGTTTAAGGTGGTTTAGAGAGAAGCAAAGCAAAAGAAAAGTGGGAAACATACCTTTTCCCTCTGTTCTGTGTCTTTGTGTTTTACTCAATGGAGCAGAAGGTGGTTTCAGACTGATTAGCCACGAAGTACAAACCACTGACGGAAATAGAAACTGCAGTTCCCTGGAGATTCTCTTGGTTCTCCTAGAATGAAACTACTTACACATTTTTTATCTTAATTAAAAAAGTTAACACGAAGCAGTTGCACAGTTGGCTCTGAGTAACATTGTGTACTTTCTCTCATAGCCATCTGTTTGGCCAACACCACAGCCACTATAAGAACTATTGCAGAAAATTGTTGTAAGTGTCAAAAAGGATGGCTTTGTTAAGCTCTTTTCGATTAGCTGTTTTTGTGTAGTTGCTGAGAGAGAGAAGGGGAAAAAATCATATCCAGGCTAAAACATTCTCTTCTGGGCCTTATAATCTATAGTTGTTACCTCTGTCTATAATTCTCATATGATAGGGTCTCCAAGATATTTATTCACCCCCGTTCCCTTCTTTCACATAAGGGCACTCATTCATTTCTATTTATTATGTTTTACTCCAGACCTTTATTCCTTTTTACCTGGACTTCTGCAGAAGTTTGTTCATTATTCTCTTTTCTCCAACCTCTTGTCTTCTAGACTCCTAGGCATTCTACTCAGAGTTTTTCCAGAAGCTCTCCACTGTTCAGGTCACTCTCTACCACCTGGGGAAAAAGGGATGCTAAAACAATTTAGCCTAGAATGTAAAGACCTCTGTCATTTCATTATCAGTCAGTGTTCCCTACCTCATTTTCCCTCCTCTTTATTACTTGGAAACTGTAGTCAGTTTGGATTTTTCAAGGTATCAAGTAGATATTCACAAAACACTTCTTAAATACATAAATAAATAAAACATCCTGCTTCATTTTTTAACCCAGCATTTCTCCCAAATCATTTCATCCCATATATCTTAGGGAAAAAATTATTTGTATGCCATCATACTTTTTATCTTTATGGAGCTGGGAAGTTACAGATGAAAAAAGGATTTTAATCAAGATTCATGGTCAATCAACTAACTTTTATTGAGACATTTGGAAAGGAAAAGAAATACTTGGCATTACACAGAAAAACAAGAGGAAGTATTATCAGGTCAGTGGATGACGACTTCTTATTTTTCAAGCTTGGGTATTCATCCCAAGTAGACGCTGAAGTTCTGGGAAGCTTGTGGTAAGGCTTCCCCAGGGTCCATGAGCAGGACTTCCTGCCGGACACAGAGCTGGGTGCCAGATCATGCAAGGTCTTGAGCAGCATAAGGAATTAAAGAGGAAACGACCGGATTCCTCTGAGCAGAGTCATTCTGATAGTCATCTGTGTGGGTGAAAGGTTTATAATGAATAGTATTTACTTCATCTGATCGTGGAAAACTTCAGTCTAAGTAAGCATATGAAAAATGAATCAGTTCAGGAGAAATATACACCATTTTGGAGTTTGTATCTAAATGGACAGTGCAAACCCTTGGGGCCGACCTCATATTGGTCACATCCCATTCAAAGTGACATATGACATGTGACATGTGACGATGCTGCTTCAGGGCCACAGTCAGTAGCAAGGATGTCCTGATTTATGATGGCATGCAGCTACAGCTGATCAGAGATCCAAGCTTACTTGATTTTCTTATTGAACTACTGGGGGTATATTGCAAAATTCTGAGTGTCATAAAAAGGAAAAAAAATGCAGCTCTTAAATCAAATTTCTTTCCTACACCTCCACCCCCTCCACCCCACCCGCCCAACTCCCCCAACCCCAGCATCTAGACAGTTTTCTAGGTCAGTGTCAGGACAGTTATCAGGACAGTAGTGAATAGCTGCTTTTTTCAGCTCCCTATCCAGTGAATCAAGGAAGGCTTTGAGATTAGTGTATTCCAACTCAAAACTTTCTGATAAATGATGAAAGTGCCCTATTTTGTGACTAATCCTCAGTCCACAAATATCGATTTCTTTTATGGAACAAAAATATGGCCAATCAGCCCATTTGTTTAAATCCTCATCACTGGTTCATTCTCCTTTGGCTCCAAGAAAAATCACCTTCTGTATCACCATCTGGTTGACTCTGTGATGTCTGTCTTCTACTAGTAGCAGTGCTAGTTGATGTAAAATTTAATTCTACTTGCCACCCTTCACTGCTTATTCATCAGTTGCCTCTAATATCCATGTCTAAACTCCACTGAAACATAGGCCACACGTCACGTGATTACCAAGTCCAGCAACATTTATTTCGCAATCTCCTTTCTCCAGCAGCAGGGTGTGACACATGGGTCATGCACTCAGTCCTTGTGTCTGTGACTGTTGTGTCACCATCTAGTTTCTACTTCTTTCTTTACTAGTGTTACAATGCCCATTTCCCCCAGAATTTGGTCACAGCCCTCATCTCTGCTCACCATACATTAGAGTATATTTGGGTGACATCATCCAATTAGCCCAGGTTTGTGGAGACTTCCAAATTTAGTATACGGAAGTATGATTGGATCCTGTTTAGACCAGTTAGACCTAATATATATCTATTTTACATATCTAACTGAAGTCTCATATAAACATAGCATATTTCAGTAGGGTGTGTTTTCCCCTAGAACCTGAATATAACCTTTACCTTTTGCCTCTTCCTGATCTTCTCCTCTCTAAACTCTCAGTCTATACTCTTTTTCAGATCAATTCTGCTTTAACATCTATAAATTCCTCACCCTTTCTCTCCCCTTCCCCCCAGCTCAAACCCTTATCATTTCTTGCCTTGAGAGTATAACCTCCTCATTGGTCTCTATGGCTCTAGTTTATTTGTCCCTACTAATGTCTTGTCTTGTGCCATCCTTTCCACTCATGCCACAACTTGTGAGTCCTAAGCATTTTTCCATTCACCTTCTTGAAGATAAGGTTTACATTTTTGCTATGGGCGACAAACATTTGCAACAAGACCCATTTCCTTTGAAAGCAAATGATAGACTTTCTTATTGTGAAATGTTTTATTTAGAAAATGCCTGAAGTAGATCAACAACAAAGAAGAAAGTGCCCTAACATTAATCTTTTTGCTTTCATTTATTTACTCAGTGACACAATATTATAATGAAAGCAGACCATGGATCATTCCCAAATATACTGACATTTTTCTGTTTCCATATTTTCCCCTCCAAAACCCACCCAATTTCTAGTCATTAAAATTCTCCTTAGTATTCATTGTACATCAAAAAGTCTATTTCTCTAAGATATCTTCTCTGATCTTTGAGTTCCTTCACCTGACAATAGTGAGAATCAATGGACTGTATTTGAATTACACCTTGGATGTAACTTATTCTCACTGTGTAACTAATTCTTGGTGATTTTATTTTATTTTATTTCTACCTTTTTGATAGCTGCTCAAATGTTCTTGCTGTTTTTAGATGCACACCAAAATCTTAACTCCAATATCCTTTAATATACCTATTTCCTCAGTACTTCTACAAGCTTTCACTTCCAGGAGTGATAACTTAAATTGTAGCATCAAGTTATTTGCATAAGATGATGGAAAGAAAAGGCAGAACTGGGAAATAGAAATCAGAAAACAAGACTGGAAGAGAAAGTGAGACAGTGATGAATACCCACACAGTTCCAGAGCAAATCTCTAGATTAATTCTTTCACAGGGTCTAGCTCAAGGACATTCACTTAAGTGAATGTTAGAGACTACCCATCCCCAGGAAAGATAGTATCAGATGTTGAGTTGGTTTATATTCACCTCCATCCATTCAAGGTGTCACAGGCGTACCAAAAACAGGATTCCCACCCTGAAAAGGATTGGCAGCTTTCATCTAGCTTGCAATACCATAGAAATAGCAGTGGTAGGAGATTAAAAACCTGAGGAGTCCAAGAAACTGTGGTGCAAGGAGATATAAATGAACTTCCTCCTTAAGATTCAGGAGCTTTGGTCTCCGTGCTGAGCAGTTGAAAATATTTCCACCTCCCTGCAGATGGATAAGCACCATTGGGATTTTGACAAGCTTGGCTCCCCTTGGGCAGCTGGGATGCAGCTAAATTTTATTCCATAAAAGCTCTTCAGGAAATGGATTTTGAATGCAGCTAAAATGGTGCATTTGTTACTTTGCTTGCACTAAATGGATCCATTAAGATTTATTGAAATGTAATTGAGGGACAAGAGTGGTGAAGGCAGGAAAACTGCTTCTATTAGTACAAGAGCAAGGTCACTGAGATCAGTTGGGCTGGAGTTATAGAGTCTGTGAAGGAGGGCTGACTGGCTGATGGGTGGAAGCGGTCGTCCAGGTTCTGGAAGAATCAGGATACTCAAAGGTACTCAGTCTTCACATCAGAGCATCATTCCTGTGGTGGGGAAAGCATGGACTCAATTAGGATTTGACCTTGAAACTGAAAAAGAGGCCAAACTTTCCCTCACCCTCCTAGAGTCTCTAGCTGGACCAGGGAATCATATTAACATAAGGTAAATTAACAGGGAGATGAAAGTTTCCACACAAAAATGAAGACCCTGAGAATGGTCAAAACCTAAATGCTTCTATACCAGGCTGAACAGAGTCACTGTGGAAAAGACATGAGGTGAGGGGGAGGAGAGCAGAGCTGCTATGTAGGATCTCTGGGCACTGACTCCCCATCTGGAGATCAGTGACACAGGAGGGGTTCACTCCCAGGTGGCATCTTTGCCTTCAGGAGAGAATGGGATGCAGAGCTCCTTGCAGCTGCTGATTTTCAAGTGCCTTTAGCTCAAAACAATCCCTAGGCCCATGTGGCATATTTTACTTAGCATATTCCACCCCTTCCCATACCTTAGAATGTCTGAAGACTACGGCATGCTGTGGTGTGTGTATCTGTAACTCAGAGAGGAGATTTTAGTAGAAAGACACATGTAAGCTTCATCAAGATAAAATGATGCTAAAGTCATGCGACTGGCTGGTTTCACCTGGAGAAAGTTCACCTTTGAACAGTGTGGGGAATTCATGGCCCCATCTTGTCCCCCTGCAGTGAGAAATCTGACTGTAATGATGGGTGTCCAAGACCCCAATGCTCCCAGCGAACTGCTGAGTGGAAGCCCCACTGCTGATGACTGAATCACTGTCTACCGACTATTAGTGCCTTATACTGTATTCTTACAGTAAAGGCAGCCAGAGAAAACCTATTAAGAACATCATAAGGTATAGATATTACACTAACAGTCCTGTGCCATATTTATCAATGTCAGAAGTTCTTGGTGTCTGTTTGCAAGTAATCCTACATTCAAACCATGTCTTCAAGGGTCACCTGCCTGGTCTGGGAACATTGGTGTCTTGTGTCCTCAGTCAGTGGGAGGCAAAGAGAAGAACAAGGTCACTGTTAACACAAGAACTGAGACGTAGCAAGAGGGCAAGAAAAGGAATTTTTAAATGGACTTATTTTTATTAAGGAACATGTGGCAGGTGCCTTATAATCTCAGACTACTCCTGCTGGCAGGATGCTAACACTTTCCCCTTTAAAGGGAACATGCTGAAACCTAACCCAAGTTAGAGCAAAAAGACTTAACTGGTTTTCTCTGCATTTAGACACAGGCGTGCTTACTCCTTGTTACTGAAAACTGCTGCAGATGTCAGGCTGCTGGTAGAGTGAGCAAGGCCATCATTGTGCATGTGCCCATTCCACACTTAATGTGTGTCTCAAACATCACTGTGACAGAATCCAGGCCCCGGACTGGCCAGCCTGTGTGCCCAGTCTCTCACCCTTGGGAAAGGCGTTGGGTTCACTGCACTGCGCCCTGCACATGCTCAATGAAAGTAGGATCGAAAGTCATGTAGTTTGCATGTTACTTTCCCCTGCGGGTGTGGGGGGGTAGGTGTTACTCCACACTCTAGGAGAGCACTGATTGGAGCAGGGCACCATGGCTGCTTGCACTTCTGAGTACTTCAGCAACCACTGTCCTTAGGGCTGATTTGAAAGATCACCTCCTCCTCGGAGACTTTCTGGAAGGAAGTCCTTTGTTGTAGCTTGAGTAGACGATAGCTATCTGCAGGGTTAATAGAAAGTTGAAGATTTGTATTTTTATCTCTGTGTTCACTTGTCTACCCATGACATAAAATGGGTAAAACATAATGTGTTACCTTATTTTGTTTTAAAAATATCTTCAAACTCTCTCCCTTCCACCTTTCTGCCCCCATCAACCTGGCCAGGCTGATGGAAAGTTGTCTCTGGCTAAGCCATTCTCTTGCCATGGGTCTTAGTCAGCTCTGCAGCTTCTAAAAGATTTGTCTGTATTAGTCTCACACATGCCCATCTCCTGTTCATTGGTGTCACTTTGAGGCCCTTTATTTTGCTGTCTCTGAGTCAGGCTCAGTCAGGGGAAGCCAAGGATGACCCTGGCAAGTCCTTCAGGCACCTCCAGCCCATCCTGTGCTCCTTCCACAGAAGCTGGGGAACAGCAAGAGAACAAAACCTTCACCCTCCAACACCACCAGCCTCTGTGGCCCTACCAGTTCCACCCAGGAACATCTCTGGTTAGCTCTCCTCTCCCCTCCCACCTCCTGTTGCTCTCTCTCCTGCTGCCTTTGCTTCCTCCTCTCACTTTTATTTCTCTCAAGCCCCAAAGATTATTTCCCTGTCCATGGACACCATATTTTCTCTGCCAAGAGGTTAAAGAAAGGCAAATCCATGTTGTTTGAGCCACTTACTTTCAATGCTGCCTTATCCTACAGTCTAAAAAATAGGCGAGCAAAGCATAAATTCCTCGCTCAAACATCACTGACCACAGTCATACAGACATTTGAATGTAGTTATCGCCATCAGTTACCTTATTTCACCTGAAATAAGCAAACCCTGAATACTTCCTTCTACACTCACTCTTCAGCCCCCAAATCCAAATCATTTATGACATTTCCCTTCTACCTCATCCAAATCTTCTCATTCTGCAAATTCAAATATCAAAACTGGGATCTGTCCATGAAGGTGGCCTGCAGAAGCAACTGTGCTCTCGGCTCACTAAGTCTCTCCACTTCTTTTCTCCCCCTCCCTTCTTCTCCCCTCTCCCTTTCTCCTTTGCCCTCCCCTCTTCCTTCTTCCTTTCCCCTCTTTCCTTCCCCTCTCCCTTCCCCAGTTCCTCCCTTCCTCTCATCTCCTCATACCAGGTCACTTTTCCATCTTTTCTTGCATCTTTGAATTTATATATTTTCTTTGTCTTCAAATGATGTTTGGGTTCTATCTGATGGTGCCCCTTCTCAAAACTTGCTTTTTCTTCTGACAAGAAATCATCCTGCTTTCCAGATACTTTCTAAAACTGAAGCAAACATGGAAAGGAGAATACAAAAAGTAAAACCAGGGAGAAATGAAATTGAAACACTTAGGGTAATCAGGTTTTGTTTGTTTGTTTGTTTTTATTTGTCCTGTCTATTTTATTTTTTTTTTATTCTGAAAGCAGAGAGGAAGGAGCAGGGATACCAGGAGACCGCAGGCAGCGGGCTGGCTAGCGCCACAGGCTTCGCTCTGCTCCGCCCCCAGAGAGTTCTCCATGAGCTGTTACCTCTTCTTTTAGCAGTTAAATAAACTGTGCATCTCCAGAGCACTGCAGCCATGTTGTCATAGAGTCAAGGAACAATAGAGAGGAAGAGAGGACAGTGGTTTTGGAGGTCACACAATCTAATGGAACCACGGGTGAGCAATCACACCTGCCAGGTGCCCAAGGAGTGGGGAGCCTGAGCTAAAAGAACCCAAATACAGAACATCCTGAGGTCCTATGGAAGGAAGTGGATCTTTCCCATAGACCTTTGGGGTGAGGCCCCACATCAACTGCTGCTTGAGCAATCTTGCATCTCTTTCTGACTGTGCAGATACTACCCCTCTGCACAAAATCAGTAAGATACTGTCCGTAAAGTAAGATGCTGCCAGAATAAGAGCTTGTCTCATGCTTGGATGTGATACGAAGTGTCCAGTGCTTTGCATGGGAGCCCAGACTGCGAACTACAGAATCCTCGATTATCTGAGATCAACAACCAATAAACCAGAATCGTCCCTTTTCTCCCAGGCTGTGGAACTCTTCTCATTCTTATTGATTCTATCTTTCCTGGTCTCCCTGAGCCCCATGCCTGTGGCCATCTGCCTGCTTCTATACCTTGGTATCCTCATCCTCATAGCCCATCCGTAGAATAGAAGGTCATGTCCAGAAACTCAGGCAGCACTACAGGGAGGGCTCACCAGTCCTTGGGGTATGTGTCCTGCTTAATCTCACCCTTTCTTCTGTGGCCAACTTGTGAGCAATAGCAGCAAGCCCTTTGTTACCCAGCCACTGAATGCAGGGACAGCATCTTGTGTCTTCTCAGTAATTTCTTAACTACTTTTCTGACAGTCGACATCATGTACTTTGAATTCGATTCTGAAATCCAGTTAGAAGAAAGTATTTCAAGTGTAGCTGGAGAATCAAGAAAGTATTTCTAGTGTAGCTTGAGAATCAGTGGCCACGAAGGCAAATTTTGCTTCCTGGCTAAGAGAAACTTTTCCACCCGCCATTCTTTCACTAAAATGTCCTGTTATTTAAGTAGTCGCATGACTCTTTTAAAGTCCCATCAGTCTACTCTTAATATTCTATAAATTGAATGTTTGGAATATATTGGCAACAATAGGAGAATTTTAGAAACTTAGGAGAATTTTCAGTTGTTGGTTGCATGGTCCTTCATCTAAACAGAAAGCAAAAGGACCTCCTGGGTTTCTCTTACCAGGTCATGATAGAAGCCAAGGGTGAACTGGGAACCTTCGTTTTGAGGGATGCTTTCCTTGCAGCCTGTTTTTGGGAAAGCCTAGGCTAGGCCTTTGCATTTCATTCCTCATCCACAAAACGTGTATATGCCTCATGAAGACCTTTGAAAATTCCCCCCACACTGAGAAATTATGACCCTGTGATTTCTGTTCTACGCCCAAAGTTCCCATGGATGCCTTGACTATGTCACACGTGTTCTCACACAGGTCTGGCTCCATCCAGGGCCCGGCCACAAATGCTGTGCTCTCTTCAGCTGGAATTAGCCGTGAATGTATAGTCAAGTAAGGGCCTGCCCGGTGGTGGTGAGAAAATCTCAGCTCATAACGTTGAGACCGAGTGCTCACAGCTCTGAACCAGGATGTAATTAAATGTGAAATGGGCTCATTTTAGCTTGCAAGAAAATCAGCTTTCTGGTCAGAAGGAAAGGTTTTTCAATTTGGTTTTAATTGCTAATTTTCCTTTGGGGGAGCTTGTTGAGCTGTAGTAGTTAAAGGAATAAACTATCAAATAGCAAAACTATTAATGAATCGTTACCCAGGAGGGGGAGGCGGGAAGACTCTAGCTTTTATTTTGCGAGGTCTGGATGATCTGATGCCTGCCTGCTCGGGAGAATGATCTGGAGCAGACAGGGAGGGGGTTCCTGGGGCGGGGGGCAAGGGGACCAAGAAAATATTAAGTCACACCCACTGGGTTTTATTTAAGGAAATGTCTCTTCATGTAGGCAGCAATGGGTTTCAAAGTGAGACATTTCCTTATACTTGTTTCTATTTCAAGTGATTGTTTTGACAGGTGTTGAAGAAAAAAATCATTTTCTGTAGCACAGATTCAGGAACTGCCCTGAAATGCCTGATCAGTTCACACTTTCAGTGCAACAGCACTGATTTGCCTCCATGGTCATCTACCAGTTAGTAGTGGCCAAGACTAATGCCACTGGGCTGTAAGGGAGCTGTCCGAGGGCCGTAACTTCATGGCTGGTCCTGATCTCCCGGTGAGGAAATGGCTACTATGATATAACTCAACATGCCCCTTGCAGTTCACACTTGCTTATAAATTCCAGGCCAAGTAGAAATGCCCCTTCATGCCCTCTTAGCAGGAGGCAAGGAAGCAGCTCCGCACACATCCCTACCCTAGTCTCAAGCTGCGACTTCCATGAAGCCATGGATCACCTGCCACCCACCCACCTGGGAGACAGAGGCCCCGTGGGAGCCAGGTATTCCCTGCAGAGTAGCCTAACCTCCAAAGAGTGAGGAAACTGAGCAGGAATTTAATGTATAATTGCCCCTCTCCCCAAGACCCTCTGTAAAACTTCATAGTTTACAATCCAAAGTCCTGGACAACAAGCAGACTGGGGAATGTTCCATATGCTTGGGTGATATTGGGGTATAAGCTTCCTGGTCTGACTGATCCCTGCATTTGAGAAGGAGTCATAGCCTCCCTTTCAACTTACTGTCCCCCCAGCAGTCTGTTCCTCAGACAGCTAGGAACTCCTAGGGCACTGCAGGGGAGGGAGGGGGGGACAAGGGTGTTTCTACACTTCTATGTTTGCAGATTGTGGTGCATATCTAACCTCAATATGTAGTCTTAATTTTTATGCTATAGATAGATTAGAAAAAGATGGTTGGTAGGTGGGTGGGTAGATGAACGGACGGATGGACAGACAGATGAATGGATAGATGGATGGGGAGCTAGATATTAAAGTTGTCATCTTAATTTTTATATTATATTAGATTAAATAAAGATGGTTGGTAGGTAGGCAGATGGATGGATGGATGGATGGATGGATGGATGGATGGATGGATGGATGGATGGATGGATGGATGGATGGAGAGTTAAACAGATGAATGAGCTATAGAAAACTGAATTCTTTCCGACATTGAAGAGAAATTGAGGTGTCAACAAAGTTGCAAAGACTGTACACTGAACAGGAGGGAAAGCACTGAGGATAATACTGGTGGGAATAGTTCTGACCACAGCTAGGCTAGATCCAGCCCTGATTTTGACCCTGGTGCTATGCTGAGTTTTTCACATGTACCATCTGGTGTAATCCTTTTAATGATCCTGATCCTGTGCATATGGAAAGATGTAGTGGGGAGATGGAGTATTTACTGAAGTTGCACAACCACAGATAATGGGGTGGGGGTAATACTTAATCAGGCATGACTTCTCAGTGTCCCCCTTTCCTTGGCACACCAGAAAACTCAAGGTGATCTCAAGTCACCCAGTCAGCCTCCCTTGGCCCTGGGCTACCTCAACCCTGCCTATCTACACTTCTGCTTTGGCTCAGCCCCTCCAAGATTTGTAGAATGTGCTTCTTTGGAACATGCTTCTTCCTGGACCTCAGAATTGTTCAAGAAGCAGAGAGCCCAGTGACACACACTTTTCTTGATCCTGGTGTGGTTGTTCTGGTATCTTAAACGAATTTGGATCCATGGGATCTGTTGATATAATTGACTTCATGTTGTGCAGATGTTTCCACTGGAGTTTTGTCCTAACAAATTCTTATGCAGCAGCACAAATACAGACCCACTACTCTGAGTCAGACTCTGCTGGCCACTGCCCAAGGCACACCCACTTTTCAGTGTCCTTGGGTTGCATCAGCGTCTCACATGTTCAGATCTGTGGCTTATTTCCTGCCTAATGCAACAAAAATGTAACAAGTAACCCAGGACCCTCAGTCCTTAGATCAAACCATAGGAAAACCCCAGACCACAGTGCAATTCATTTGGTGTTTAGCTGGAGGTGCCTTGCTGGATAAGTACACCTATGGTTTGTCCACTGATGTCACAAATTCCTGTTCAAGCATTTCAGCCATTGAAGGTGATCGGGGTTTGTGATCAGCTGGCTGTGGAGGCTGAGAAGTGTGTCTAGATGTTACTTTGTGAGGTCCTTTGTTTAAGACTGAGCAGCAGCCTGTTCTGCTCAAAGTAAGAAGGACTGTTAGAGAGAAAAACTGCCCCCAGAAGCCTGAGTGTAACTGAAATGATGAATGGTGTGCAGCAATGAAACATAACACAGTCAAGTGTTGCTTCCAGTACATGTCATTGTGGCCTATTGCAGATTTGCCACACTCAAAGCTGCTTGTAAACCAATGTTTTACATGTATAAAAACTATGCAACCCAGGAATTTAGCATCTGCAAATGCATCTATAAATGCAAGCACAGTCTATGATTGGGTTCTCTTAAAATCATAGGGGAGAATCCACAGGGGAGAGTTTTGGGTTCGTCTAAGTCAGATGGACAGGAGACAACATGATTTGTGAGCTGAGCTAACAGGTGGGCACTGAGTAGGGTTTTCTTCAGTCTGTCCATAGCTGGCAAAGGTGACACATAGGTGCCTCCATGAATCACTTTTATCTCTTTAAATACATTAGACAAAACATGATCCAGGTATGTTTAAATGTGCCAGACACACTCATTGCTTAATTACATGTGATGCATCTCATCTCATGCTCCAAAGATGTATCTATCAGACTATTATTGAACTGATCCATAGCCTACTTGTATTCATGCTGCCTTTTTTTATTTTTGTTTGTGTGTTTATTTGTGCCATTATGCTTACTTATTCTTCCTTGTAAACACAGATCCAGTCCATGTAAGCAAAATCACAGTCCCTTCTTGAAAAAAAAAAAAAAAAAAAAAAAATTGGGGGTTGCTTAGCATAAAAGCCTCCTCAGAAACAGCCGTGTTATATAAGATGGCATGTTGCATTTCAGCATATTTGAGGTCGGGTCTTCTACTGTGTGAACACTATACTGTTTTCTTTTCTCCCCTGACTCCTCCTGTTTAACAGCAGCCAAGTCCAGGGAGCACTGAGTGAATCCGATGACCCTGAAACAGGCTGTCTGAGTGATAACAAGCCAACTTCTCGACACTTCTATCCTGTCGCCTTGCTGCTCGTCAGCTCCCACCTGCTAGTCGTGTGGCTTATTTTAAGTCTGGCGTTATTATTAGCTAAATACCAATAAGTTTTAAGTTGTGCTCCTGTCTTTTCTACAAATGACCATGGACTTACATGAAGGGGACAATGCTGTACTATTTCTACATTTTCAGATTCACAGAATTTAAAAAAACAACAACAAATGTTTGAATTGTGTTTTATTTGTTTTTCCTAAAACCTAAAAAAACAAGTACTATGCATTAAGTGAATTATTTTGCTCTTTTCTTCATGGAAACGTGTTTCCCATTATTAACTAGTTCAAGAAGAATTTTTAAATTACTGTCTTTGGAATAAGACAAAGAACAGAATCCTGAAAGCTTGAAGCCCTGCCCCTCCTCCCCTCTCCCCAGCCCCCGTACTAAAGAGATGAAGAAGCATCGCACAACACACCCGGCCCTGCGACCGCCTGGAGACGCGGGAGGGGCCCCACTCCGTGTCCACTGTGCCGCTACCCTTGTCCCACTGGCCAATGGGACCTTCTGTCGGAGTTCTTAACTGTTAGTTCTGTCATTTCTTCGCGGCCATTAACCCTTTCTGTCAAGCAACTTTATGGAGCGAATGGCTGTTTATGTTTTGTAATTAAATGAGCCTGTTTGTAACCACGGTTTGGGTTGATGTGGCTTTCAGAGGACTTTTTTATTCTTTCTCACAAGGTCATGCTGTGTCTTGACACACCGTTTTCAGGACCTGTGACTTCCGTGCTGTTGTCCCTAAGTCTTTCTTTCTGGCCCTTGGACCAGGCTACTCGGAAAGCCATTTTTCCTCTTTGTTGCACAGCTAAAATAATGAAGTAAAATAGAGATGAGACTTTCCTTTAAAAATCTATAGGGCCAGACTTAATTAAATGCCTTATTCCTAGAACCTGCATCCTTAGGGCTACATATAGATTTTAATGTGTTTTCAAGAGACTGGGAAATTAATTTGTGGAAAAGTTATTTACGAAAGGCAGATATATTTATGAAATGAAAGTGAAACTGTATTGTGGAGCAAATTATATTTAAAGAGTTTATTAAATCTTAAATATCTGTTAAGAGCAAAGAGACTTTAATCATCTTTTGCTGAGGGCAATAATGGTATTGGGCCTGGCCTAGGATTTAATTTTGTAAGATGTATCATCATTTGTGGGGGAATATAATGTGGAGTTGACTCTTTGTTATTTTTACTTGGACTGTTGCTGCAACTCTGCATTGAAAACAAATAAAGCATATTTATTTATTCTGTGTTTCATGAAGTTGTACTTTTTCCCCTTTCACCAGAGAAGGATGCCGCATAGAGAATGTACTGAAGAATATCAAATGCAGAAAGTATGCTTTCAACATGCTACAACTGATGGCTTTCCCCAAGTACTACAGACCTCCAGAGGGCACTTACGGCAAAGCCGACACCTAAGTCACCAGCATGTAAACTGACAGGAATACAGTGCACTCCGCTTGGATCATCGCCACCTTTTTCTTTTCTTTACTTTTTTTCATTGTTACGAATTCATGCAAGGAGGTGTTGGCCCAGAGCTAGGTGACTTGAGTGTCTTACTCTGAAAGAAATCCACTAAATGGTCTTAAGGTTGCATTGCTAGTTCGGGAACCTCCACGTGTGAGTTGGACTCTGGTTGAGATTGACTCAGAAGGTGCACGTTTTGTTTATGGAGTCTTTTAAGAAAGCTGTTCCGTGAAAATGGAAGTTGCTACAACAGATCTAGAGATGATCCTCAGGGATCCTCCCCCTCCCAATGTAGCCAGGAGAGGGCTCAGGGAGAGATTCTGTGATATCCTTCCACAGCTCCTGTCATACAATAATGCTCACTGATAGCATTTAAAACATATTTTCCTAGTAAAATGAAATGAAGCAGAGTGACGCTGACCTTAAATAGGGAATGGCTTCCAGGTGTATGTGTAAGGACTTTCACCAGCCAATCATGTGATAACTCCTCAGCAGTTAGGCAGAAAGTGCTGGGAAAGCAGTAAAAATACTTTTCAAAAGCATGATGTCTCTTCAGAAGTCTGCTTTGGGTTGCATGGCCCATGGAAATGGCAGTCAAGAAGGTTTAAGGATGTAAAAGATGAACAGCCTGTTGATGTCAAAAGTGGCAGTCCTATCATCCTGAACTATACAGAGACAAGTTTGTGAAAGTTAATAAAATGTTTTGGAGATGTTGTCTAACAGTTGTCTTGGTTTAGAATAGAGAGTGGAAGTATGCAGTTTCAGTTTAGTATTTGTGAGCAAACCTTTCAAAGTGTATTCAATCCAAACTAATGATAAGCCAAAATCATTATCTTTTGCTAGACTGAATTTTATATTTTTTTTCTTACTCAGTAAAAGTGACACCACTAAGATTTCCAAAAATGCAAATTGGAAGTTGCTTTCAGGGTCTCTTGCAATGATGCCAGCCGATCGATTACACCACAAGGAAGATAGGCCCCCCATCACCAGCCAGACCATTTTAGAATGATTGCAATCTCTCCTCTCATTCCCAGGCTGTGACTTGTGTCTTCTCCAAATGCCCATGCTAAACTACATATGGAAGTGAGGGAGAATGCCGGTTCATTAAGCAGAGCCTGTCATTGGAACTGAAACATAGATACAACAAAGGTCTGAATAAATGAAACTGGTTTTCTCCCAATGTTAAAAACCTACTCTCTTTCCCTTCTTACAGAGGCACCTGCCTTGCAGAGCACAAATATGCCTTGGAAATATCAGAGACTGACACTGTCCACATGGCTCAGCTGAGGCCAGGATCAGTGAGAAATATGGTTGGCTCCCTGCAGGTGGTATGATAGCGCCTGCCTGCCTGGCAGTGACTAGAGATCCCAAACCAGTCTCTAGGTTCACGTTGGGTTTTTCTGATTACCACAGAGTTTAGCTAACCATTTGGGGCTTCAGTACTAGAATTATCCATCTAGTATTTGAACTAATGATGTGTGACCACTATACTTGAGGCAAAGCATTAGAGCCTTTTGCATGAAGAGATGCTAAGTGATGTGGATCAGTTCATGCACAAGTTGCCCTGGTTATCTGCATACTGCATTCTTCAGCTCAACGACCAAATGGAATCTCTGGTGGTTTGATTTCATTTGAAAGGGTAATACTTGTGGCTATTGTCATGAGACAATGGGACTTGAGATACAGACAATGAGCAGTGAAGTCATATTCAGTATCTGAAATGACCAGTACTTCAGTGTGACTTTTAAGACTTCTCATGATTTATCATCCTGTAAAACTCCTAGGAACAGTAGTTTTGTTTTTTGAAAATGAAACCTTTTGTATTATGTATGGAAAATATATCTGTTAAATAGAAGCTGATGGAATTTGGTTTCTGTTCTTGAAAGATATTTCAAAGACTGAAAACATATAAATGCCAATATCAAAGTCTCAGGGACTAGTCCTGACTATAATAGCAATGCATGTTAGTTTTCATTTATCATTAGCACAGTTGCCTGCATTTCTCTCTAGAAAACTGATATTTGTGGGTTTTTTCAAGTTCATTTCCCAAGAAAATTGATGGTTCATATCGCTACTGTTGTTCCTTCCTTAGATATGACCCTTGGAATCCCTCTTCACTATATAAGTGATGAATGATTTCTAAATCAAAATGCAAATGTTAAACAAAAGTTTTAAAATCTCCTATGCACAAGTAGCCCCATTATGTTTGTTCCTATACATTTAAGTGAGATACACCCGCAAGCCTAATTTAGGAGCCATGGTGTCCCAGAAAATGCTATTTCCAGTGGGATGTGGGGGAGCACTCTGGGTCTCTGGGGTGTGGGTCGTGTAACTAACACCTGAATAGGTTATGACCCTATACCTCTGAGCCATCTGCAGTGCGACAAATCAATGCTGCCTCAGTTAAAAATATTTCCAAACTTATCATCTATTTTTTTGTTCAAGTCTATGCCTCTAATCTCCCCAAATATAGTAGACACTCACTCTGTATTAGCTATTTACAGGGTTCTGTGGAAAACAGACATAAAAATAAGATAAACTAGGATCTTATTATGCTTGATCCAATGATAATGAGTCCAGGGCCTGGAAATGTTCCACCAAACAGAACAGAAGTAGAAATAAAAAACATTTCAACACAAAAGTTTGAAATACTAGAATCAGACCCAGGCTTGGATGTACCCATTCAATTTTTTTCTCATATGACTGAATTTGGGGTGGTTCTTTTTCTTGTAGATATTGCTGTGGCTCTTGTCTACTCTGCCAAAACAATCCTTTGATGTAACATGTGCTCTGTCTGCTAACCCAGCACAACAGATCAACCCTGCGATCCAGATTGTGAATTGTGCCACCATAAGGGCAAGCAGCCTGGTGTCTGCAGCCCTTATGCTAAAGGAGAGACACCTCTTTTCTGAACCACCCTAATCTTAACAGCTAGCATCTGGACAGAGGGGTCTTCCTTTTGTTTTCTCCAGGAGGTGGTATTTTGCATAAAACAAGTTGACAATGAAAAGGAAGACTTTATTATAAAGCGTTATAAAGTCTCTATGTAAAGACTTTATAGAGAGAAACCTTTTTTTTTATTTATCTCAAGCCCATCTAATCCACCCCAGGTAGAGGCTAAGAAGATCCAGAAAGGAGATGAGCTGGAACTGACTCATGAGGTCTAGCCTCACGTTTCCTGGCACTTACTGTAAGCTGGTCTGATCATCAAAAATAGCCACTATTTAGTATTGAATTATGAAATATAATTAAATAAGTTTTATTGAAAGTAAAGGTAACAATCAAAATGCACCAGTTCCTAATTATCTTACTTCAGTTTCTCATTTATGCCCTGGAGGCAATTGAAGGCAGCCAACCTCAGGCTCCGGGAAGCTGTGGAATCAGTGCTGATGGGCTTGGGGTATCCCTGCCAGCTTTCAGCATCAGCACTTGTAACTTGAACTTGAGCAGGTGAGAGTATTTAGAAATCACAGAAATTAACAACTTCTACAAGCTGGAGGCTTTCATTCCTGAAAGACTAGTTACTAAGCACTTACCAGCATACAACTAGATGCCACCATCCATTTCTCTCCAGAAAAGAACAAATTACTGGCAGCACTAGAAAATTATTTAAATGGTGTTAAATGTGATTGCTCATCTTCAAATAGCTACAATTTTATCTTGGCTTTTACCCTCACTAAAAACTCCGATGAGGCTATAAATAATATTTGATTTTCTACTTTATGCATAATCTAATTATTTAATCATAAACTTGTATCTCTCAATGATGTCCCCCAAATGGGGGCTCTTTGCCACACAGCTTTCATGGAAGCAACAACACCTAGGGGCTACACTGAGGGAAAATTTAGCTTAATGAGAGGATCTCTGAAAATCTGGTTCAGTGTCAATTTTTAAATGTGTCATTTTAGCATTTGCTAAAAGCAGGGAAAACAGTAACATATTCCTGTGCCCAGACGCTAATAAATATAACTCAATTGGAACCCAAACTGTTAGATTAGACAAATTGAACACTGGCAGGAAACTAAATCACCACAGCTGTTTTAGGTTTTTGTGTTCCAAGCAGGACAGTTTATCATTTGTTTAGCTCAATATACAGGGTGCCTTTTGTAATTTTCTAGGAAATAAATTAACTTTCATCACAGATTTAAGAAACTAGTAAGAATAACCATGATCCACAGTTACAGAGCAAAGCAAATAAATATCTTGGAGATAAGCAGGTCTAATAATAGCTGGCGCTTCACAAATCAGGAACTACTATAAGGGATGATTGTCTGAGTCGTGAGTTGATTGACAATTTTCCTATGAATTTATATTCATTTAGCCCAGCTGTGAACTACAAAAGCTGTACTCCTCCCCCTTATTTATGTTTCATTGGCTTATAAAGAACATCATAAAATGAAAGCTTTTGTTTCCTGGGCAATTTTAAGAGAGCATTTTCTAGCCAAACAGATGCTATCTATAGCAAAACTGTCTTTAAGGATAGGAAAAAGAAAGTAATGTTTTGAAAACAGTATTGCAAGTCAATTAGGTGTTAGGGGAGAAAATTCAGATTTTTGACTGAGTTATAGTACACATTAATCACACTTTGATTTTTATTTCTAAACAAGTAAAATTCTCACACCTTTACAATGCAAATAGAATAATTCCTACTTGACTATTAGTCACAAGGAGTTGGGAACAAATTGTGAGGTAATATTTACAAAAGTGTACATGCTATCAGCTCTCCTGAGTTCAGATTTTTATAGATTACTTGAATTCTTAGATTTTTGAATCATAAAGGGGAAAAAAAAAACAAAACTCACAGTTAAGAATTCAGAGAGTAGCCGGGCACGGAGGCTCATGCCTGTAAGCTTCAGCCTATGAAGCGGCCAGGGCTAGGGATCATGGTTTAAGTCCCGCCTGGGGCCCATAGCGAGACCTAGTTCCAAAAAAAATAGCTGGATGTGGTGGCACGCACCTGTAATCCCAACTACCTGGAAAGCTGAGCCTGGGGATTGCTTGCGTCTGTGGTACCCCGGGCAACGAAAGCCTGCGGTTCTACCGGCAAAAATAGCGAGACCTAGTCTCAAAAAAAAAAAAAGAATTCAGAGAGTGAGAATCAAGGGAGAGGAAACACCATCAAAGATGTCTGATAACCCACATCTTTGAATAAATAAGAAGTTGGGCCTCCACATTCAGTGGATTGACAATTTCCATATCAGCCACACTCTCCCAGGTCACCAAGGACAGTTCAAGGACCTGTGTTTAATGATAACTTGGGGTGATTTCATTACTAGAAAGCAATAATAACTCAAATACTGACAAATTAACTGAACAACCTGAATAATTCTTATGATATTCCAATGTTACTCTCAATATTTAAAAGTATTTCATGTCCATGAACTTCCAGATATGAAAAGGCAGCCCCCACCCACGTGTCCCAACTGTACACACACCTGGTTCCCTGCACACTGTCACTCCTTTGCACACACCTCCACCTCATGTGAATATTTTCTTATTTTATTTAACCTAACATCAAAGCTTCATATTGTTTTGGTACTTATTTGAAATATTGGCACTTGTTTGTTTTTTGTTTTTTTTTTTAATGTTATGCAATTTTAGAAGAACCAGTAATTTGTATTCCTAGGAAAGGAGGCACAGATTAGATCACTTTATATTTTTGGCAGTTGAAGAAATACCATTTTGTTTTGTTATTCTGTGTAAACCATATTCATTGTAGACTGTGTGTATATTTTTGTTTAAATAAATGTAATTTTTATTTTTTGTTTCTGTCTTTTTCTCCCTGTGTTCCTTTTTTTTTTTTTTTTTTTTTTTTTTTTTTTTTTTTTTTTTTTTTTTTTTTTTTTTTTTTTTTTTTTTTTTTTTTTTTTTTTTTTTTTTTTTTTTTTTTTTTTTTTTTTTTTTTTTTTTTTTTTTTTTTTTTTTTTTTTTTTTTTTTTTTTTTTTTTTTTTTTCATTTCATCAGTGTAGCAGTGTCTAAAAGTTACTTAAAAATATCAGATGGGAACCCTGGGCAGTATGTTAAAGGGAATGGATCACCTGACACTCGGTCACTATTACAGCACACATTTTACCTTTACCTCTATTAGGTTAGTATCCTCTGGGGACTGGCTATCGACCCCACTTCCCCGCTGCCAGGTTATTCTTTGACCTTTTGTAATTAAAAAACACATTTTCCTGACCCACCATACTGTCAAAATCAGAAATCAGATTTATAAAGTAATCTTATTAATAAAATTTATTCAGTACATACTCCTGAGTGTGTGTAGATGGCAGAATGTTGGACATGAAGTTTCAGCAGTAAATAGAAGGCATGGTTTTTCCCCTTGGAGAGCCTACATAAAACCAACCCTGTACCAAATACAGGTAAATTATAATGTGTGATATGGAATAAGTGAGCTGGGAACCTTGGCAGAGACCAAGATTCACATGTGTTGGTTGTTTGCTAGTCCCAGGCAGATGGTCTGTGAACTGTCACATACATGGGACTGGGGGTTCTTTGTTTAATCAGGGTGCTCAGGAGATGTCAGTGAGACTAACCTGAAAGAGAGGAGCCTCACCCAGGCCTAGGAAGGGAGGGACACCACGTGGGGGGCAAGTGGGGGAGTGGGCCTGGGCATAGGGAGAGGTGAGATAAGCAAATGGTGAGGCCCTTGGGAGGACAGCAGCATGAGATGGTTAAGGATGAGATAGTAAAATGAAATGGAAGTGGAGTCCTGTTATACTGGGAGTAAGAAAGTCAGGACTTGCTGGTGGGTCCAATGTGGGGGAGAGGAAGAGAGAATGAAAAATAACAGTGAATTTCATGTCTGATGTGGACACAGAAGGTGGTGGTTGGATACTGAAAAAAGGAAGGCAGAAATAGGCATGAGAGGAAGCCAATGGTTTTGACTCGGACGTGGTAGTTGCAGTGCCCCATCGTGCAGTCAA
>PVHY01020764.1:0-24980 GCA_004024945.1 Uropsilus gracilis
GAAAGAAAGAAAGAAAGAAAGAAAGAAAGAAAGAAAGAAAGAAAGAAAGAAAGAAAGAAAGAAAGAAAGAAAGAAAGAAAGAAAGCAAGCAAGCAAGCAAGCAAGCAACCTCACTAACTGTAAAGACCTAGAATGGGGAAATGTGTCCTCAGGAAAAAAACCCAAATCGCTCCACATTCACAAAAGTAAGCGCTAACAAAATTGTTGATTCTAGAATCATGCAAGGGGAATTAGAATACACATTTTGATGGAATAAGTCATAATATACAAATCAAGGGAAATAATTAGATCAGGTTTGCTTCAATTTAGGAAATTGTCAAGGTTTTCACAAACTTCTTGTGTGCTCTGCACCTCACATGCTGATGTATCTATTTATTGCAAGAAAGTAAAGTAGGCTAAGATTAGGCAATGCTGTCTGGGTTTACTGGAAGAAAGCCTAAAATGTCATGCATCAGATTCCTCAGAGGCAGCTTTCAAAGGGAATGTGGGACAGGAATGGTGCTCTGGAGCCTTGTTTATAGGGTAAGACTGTGTACATGAAATGTAACAAATTAGATGTTCCAAATATCTTGGTTTGGCACCTTTACAACACATGTACGTGAATGGCTACAGTCATCTTCAACTGTGACTTCATTCATCATCAAGGAAATGGAAGTAATAGGTGATTTTTCAAATAAAGGCACTTAATTCAAAAACCAAATTGTACTCACTGAAGAGGATAAAGTACTAGAATGGACAATAAATAAAAACTAGTGTGTGTTTCTGTTCAAGTCATTTCATTATTCTGGGCCTCTATTTTAGCATCTACAAATTACAATGTAAAAGAGTCAGCAGAATTATTTTCAAAGTGAAATTGCAAAGATACTTACAATACATCCAGACAACCAGTTTTGTAAAGAGAGGACAGAAAGCTAGTAGTATTCCAAGGTGCAAAAAACACAATGCATACATGCGCGCGTGCACACACAGAGTGGAATAGCTACCTGTAGTGTTGAGAATCTTCATACTAAGTACTGTAAGCATTTTAAAACTAAGGACAAACTGGCATAAACAATGATGGATCATTTCAAATTTGTATTCAGAAAACAACTCTCTGGCACCTGTAAACCTGTAAAAAAATTAGATACATATTGGAAGAACAAGTGACTAGAGGCAATGTGGAAACCTTTGTCTAAGAAAGACTGACCAAAACTTGAACCAAGGAAACAGCTTATCCTGAGACCACTTACCTTTGCCAAGAGCACTCATTCATTGCAAGCCTCCTCCAAATTCTTTTTCTAGTCTAATATCATCAGCAAACCTAGAAGCCAGATTTACAAGTACATCATCTCTTTTCTAAAAACCTTAAGACTATCATAAAAAGCAGAACCAGAAATATTTTTGATTAGCTCTCTGATTACCTGAATTTCAGTTCATAAAATATTTTTATTCTAATTGATATAAAGAAATACGAGAGAGAGAGAGAATAAAAGTTTGGATGTGCCAGCTTCATTCACATTAAGGTTTCTACTTGGTTTGAAAAATAAATACACTCCAACAGATTAATGGAGCCCTCCCTATTCACGCTCTCTTGATGCCAAGAGAAAACAATCCCGAGCCAAGATTCAGCCAGGACTTACATCTGTGAGGTCTGAGCAATTCATATACACCGAGCTTTCAGTAAAGGCCCAGGGATCTATTTCCCCACCAATTGTCAGGAGCTTTGGCAGAGTCTGTTTAACAGGAGTAGGACCACCTGGAGACCCCTGAGAAACCCCACTTAATTAAGATGTTAGCTCCCAACATACCAAAGAAAGTTCCCTAAATTCATAAGCATTGAGAGAGAAGTGTGGATTTCCTCACTGAGATATGTTGAAATCTGCTTTCAGCTCTCTTTGTGTACAGCAACCTGCACTGCGTCAAGTGTGAACCCAGCCTTGCTAACTTCGTTAGAGGGAGGGCCAATAGCAACATTCAACTGATTATAAAAGAAAGGGAAGAGACTCTGAATGATTATAGAATTCTTATAATGTGCATAGTGTTATTATGGCACTCTGCCCAGGGCCCATCAAAGATAAATGAGGTTTGAAGAGAGGATTTTTTTTATGTTAAACTTAATAGACATTCCCTTTTCTTTCTTTCTTTCTTTTTTTTAACTGGCAAGGGAATGGAAAAGACATCAAAGCAGTTTTCCTATAAATCTATACGAAAATGAATTTCAGAGTCAACTTTTCTGCTTTTATTACTTATGGTGCTTTTATTTTTTTTAAAGCTGAAAGGGAACATAATTCAGTACCTTTCAAATTGCTTTGGAGAAATATAATAAATCCAATATATATGGAAAAGTTTATAGGGTTGTTTTTTTTTTACTAAATATATACAACCCTGAGATATTTCTCTGATATGAAGATTGTTTCTAAAAAATGTCCTCCAGTTTTTTCATACATATTTCACTAGCTTTCCCAGGCACTTAGCAATTTATAATTCTGAAGTCCAAAAACAAAAGACAAGGTTTAATATTTTGGCTATATGAAAGTGTCTTTTCTAAGCTGCTACTCCTAAAATCCTCATCCAGGCTTTAAAATACAATAACAATCTCTCATTTTCATTTGTATGGCTAAGAATTTTAATGGGAAATAGGGAGGGGAGAATGTCCATTAATATTGCAACATCAGCCTCGGAATGTGCTCCTTATGTGTGAAATTATATTTTTATGACACTTCTTTGGTTTTGTTTGAATCAGCTCGATTGAAAATCATCTTGAACCCAATTTTTATCCAGTAACTGCCTCTCAATACACATTACTCTTGTAACTGTTAGGGATTTGTTGGTTCAGCTTTTCAGGCAACACTATTTGAATGCACATGGGATTGCCAGAGTGTTCATATCACAATGTCAAAGTTAAATAAATCCTAAGTTGCAAAGTGTCACCAGTGGTCAAACCACCATTACAAAACCAAAACCTGAAAAGTTCAAAGTTCACAGTTCTAAAATGGGAACCTAGTATTAATAATATAATGTTAAATTCAAATTAATAAGTCAAAGGGGCCATAGATCTGATGGAAAGCTTCTCTGAGTATAAGGTTGTCTCAGAGTCTAGCCCTCTGACCAGGTAGTCCTGAGTAACTGTAGGGTAAATGAGTTGGTCAGGCTTTTTCCTCCATTACCCTCTATGACCAGCACCTGTGGTGTTCTGCCCTCCCCATGGTTGTACATACCTAGGTCCAGTGGTTGTGGGCAGGTCTGAGGGGGCACACTTGGGCTTGGAGGGAAAGGAGAAAAGAGTGGGGTCACCTCGGAAAGAAAGAGTGTGGGGAAAGAGAGCACTGGGGAGGAGAGATGAAAGCACAGGATAAGTGAGCACAAGTGAATGACAGGGAGAGCAAGCCCAGAGAAAAAGTGTGAAGATTCCTCAGTGACTGAGGGGCTTGCCTGCCTCCCATCCCTCAATCTTGGCCCTGCCCCTGCCCCACCCCATGTGTCTGTGTAAGAGCTAGAACCAATAAAGAACCTACCCAGATTCACCTGCCTGTGCACTACAGTTGGCGATGAGGACGGTTACACTACAGTTACTTCGACTGATTGCTCCCCTGACTGGACACCAGGGCCGTCATTTTGTAGGTGGCTCACTATGAAAGTAAGTACTAGATGCTCAACATATATGATGACTATCTAAAATCCTTGTCCCTCCTTCATCTGTTGGACCCAAGAGAGAGGTGGCTGTACTGACCAGAAAAAACATGAGTCAGAGGCAGACATTTCTCCAGGTTTTCTTCATTTACCTAAATTGCAATTACCTTACAGAGCGGGATGTGGGAATTAATAGACATAGTGGAGAACAGTAAAATGCCAGTGCTTTATATTGGACACCAAATCATTAGCACAGCAAGGAAAACTTTAAATAGATGTTAAAGAATTGAAAAACATTTACCCTTTTGAGAGTCAACCTTTCTTAAGTGTGCAGAACAAAGTTGGCAGCCATTCTGTGCTAATAGCATTGAAACTATCCCAAATTTAGAAGGATGTAGAAAATGGGCCACATCGGATCCTTCCCTGCAGGCCAGATCCTGGTTCTCAACCCTGGTTAAACATTAGAAGTGCCAAGAAAGCCTGTGATTTAATTGATCAGACTTGGAGAAGAGAATTTTTGAAGTTCTTCAGGAAACTCCCTTGTGCAAAGTCAGAGAATGAAATAGACTGAAAATAGAGGAGAAATTTTTCAACTATTTCACTTTTGGAACATACATATAATGGTTGTCATCACCTTTGCTACACATATAGCATTCCTCACAAAGAAGGCATTGCTTTTCAGAATGCGTAGTAAGGAAATGCATTAGTAGACTGAAACCTGATAAGCAGTATCACATGATATGATAGGAATCATATCAACACACATAATAGCATTAGACAAGTCAATACAATAAGTCAGATATGTGGAGAAAATATGTTGCCTTGACTTTGTCTGTTGGTTCCGTTAAGACAACATCCTCTAGCTAGCAGGGGGAAAAAAGCATATTTTAATACAAGTTTAAGCTTTGTCTGACTCAATAATCAAAGCAGTCACATTAAATTGTATTGTCTTTCTCAAAAAAGTGTTTAATTTCACAAATGAGATTTCTTAGTCCCTGCTTCTTTTCTCAGGATACTAATTGAGCAGGATATGGTGTGTGGCTAGTTAGTCTTTTATTATTATTATTATTATTATTATTATTATTATTGAATAGGTTTTGTTTACATTTGCTTTTTGGGTGTTCCACCCCTCTCCCCTATCCTACTCCCCTGGTCTCTCCATCTCTTCTATTACTGCCACTTATTATTTAATTTTTTTGCCCCTTGGGTTATTTCTCTTCATTCATGTAGCATTGTCCTTTTGCGGATGTGGTTTCCTGGGACACAGTGGCTTGTGCTTAGTTTTCCAAGTGTCTTTTTGCTGCTGGCCACTAGTTCACACATGATTGTGTTCTGGGTGGGGGGGAGGATTGGTAGAGGGTAGTGGGTGATAGGGGTCATTCCCTCTGATCTTCTCCAAATCCAGTCAATACTCACCAGAAGCAACTAAATCGTTGATTCAATTGCCAGTTGCACATGAATTACAGAGGTGAAAAATGAACAATGAACATGTCAGATTCATGGGACACAGAACTACAAGACTGATTATAGAGACAAACTACCTCAAAAATACAACCACTGTGATCTACAATGATAGGAACAGAATTTCCCATTCAGAGATGCCATGATCAAAGGACCCTCCCACTTCAGACGGTAAGGAAAGTCACAGAAATAGGCAGCGGCCCCAGGACAAACGGGACCAACCATCTGCCAGGGCCTATCTCGATCAAAAAAATTGGTGCACAAACTTTGGCTGGGAGAAACACTCCCAAGGCCAGCAACCAGAACTACAAAACAGAGAAGGAGCAAAATATGACAGAAGATGGGTTGGAACAGCCAACCAGAAAGAAGGAGGAGGCACTAAAAGACCACAATCATGTGTGAACTTTTAGAACTTTTTAAAACAGCTATCTTAATGTCATGAAACATGGGTGGAGGAAAACACTGGTGTGGTACAGGTCTCCAATAATGCAAGGATATCATTTGGTCTATGGCAGGAAGGTCCACTATCTACTGATACCTGGATGCCACACTTGCTTTCACACTCATCTCTGGCTAGTGAATGATTGATGTGGCTCTGATGAACTCCCTCAGGCTTACTTGGCATTTACCCATCCTTGCTTTCTCAGGCTCTTGGTTATCTGGTGCATCCAACCTCAGGATTTTATACCCATCCTATCCTCTATTGTAGGCTCAATTTACCTATGACATTTTTTCAGAATGTGACAATCCTTCCATATCTTCATTTTTTTTCTAGAAAATATGATGACTTGATGTTTGAAAAATAGCTTGAGTTCTAACACAACAGGTGTGTATTCAAATATAGTTGTACTTGGAATGATCCGATTTTACTACTTTGCAGCAAGGTGCCCTCACTCATCACTCAATTTTTTCATCCTTTTTGTTTGTTTTTTAATTTCTATTCTTTCATTTCTTCCCTGAGGTTTGAGAATATAAAGGTTAATGAGAGATGATCCTATTGGGTAGGAAAAGAAGGGAAAAGGAATTGGATCAGCTTTAGGATTTGTTTTGTTTTCTATTCCACGTCAATTCTAATTCAAAACCAAAAAACAAAAGTTTGCCTTCTCAGAATCTCACTCTATTCTTGAAGGAAAGAGGGAAAAATCAGGAAAGTAGAAGCCCCAAGCAGTTGACCCATGTGGATACTTCAAGTTACCTGCTTGCACATTGGGCTGGGGACTTTGGTAATTATTTACTGAAACACTATTTTGGGAGAAGCAGAATTTGTAGAATTGGACACAGAAATCATCTGACAGAATTTCAAGGTTGTAGTTTGAAAGTGTTAAACAGCAAAGGGGGTGAGAGGAAACCTGCTTTTCTATTGTTATCTGTGTGATTTTAAATGGCAGTTCTTTAGCATATCATATTCACTCAGTCTTTCAGAAAACATCACAATTTAGCAGAAATGTGCTAAAAATTTAGTAAGGTAGGAATATAATAATCACTGTGTGCATATTTTTGTATGTGGTGTTTGCAAAAAAAGAGAGAGAGAAGAAATTAATCTTGGCTGAAAGGACAAAGCCAGAACTACAAGATCACTCAGCAAGTCAACATCATGGTGGAGATGAAAACTCTTTATGTATTTACTTATTTAAAATCACCCCAGGGTGCAGACTCCAGCAGTAAGAATTTATTAGACTGTATAAAATAGAACACCAATGACCAAGAACAATTTGATTCAACCAAAGATGATTTCTCAAATACCTCTCACTTCTCATGATGCATCCATCCAACCAGCACAAGCAGCTAGCACCCTTCATTCCACATGTTCTACAGCCACCCACATCCCTGACATTTTCTATTGTGACTCTGCTATATGCCTCCATTTCTCCAAGTACAATTTAGAAATACAAAGAAAATAATTTCTTCCTAGGTTCCTCACTAGACCATAGATTAGAACTATTGATAAAGATAACATACTACTTACCTTTGATATTTCACAGATAAAAATCATTGCTATTTGAAATATATACGCATGTGTATAAATATGTGTGTGGTATACATATATATTTCATGTCCTAAGTTTGTGAACTTCACAAAGCAGTTCTTAAATTACAAGAGTTTGCTTTACTTCATGACAAGTTGTGATCTGCTTGTAGCTCTATGCTGAGAATGTAAAATTTTAAAATAGAATTGGTTAGAAAATGTTTATGAAGTTATCAAATGTCTCTGTTTATCCTTGAGGAATGAAGGATAAACTCAAATGAAGAATAAATGATGTTTATTGTGAGACTCTGGCTTTTGATATGTCCACCCCACTGTTATATACCAGAAATCAATACTAAGAAAAAGAAGATAAGGTAAAAAAATGACTACAAGATGTACAATTTCAACAGAATTCTGTGGGGGTTTGCATGCATGTTATTATTTACATGTGCACTGAAAACTGCACAAAACAATAATCTCTACCATCAAAAGGAAATTTAGGTTCAATGTTGTGATAAATGATTCAATTATCAAGTCAGGGAAACAGAGGAGGACTGAGCGAAAGGAAGGTTTGACTTCTCCATCCTAAGAGATGGTGTTAAATTCAAAAGTCGTTGACGGAGATGCATTTGGATGGGTCTGATGTTCCTGCACCATAGGAGGGAGTACAAATCCAAGACCCTAAGGTCCTTTCAACATCTACTTCCCATTTTTATTAGCTCATTAATTGTACCAATGTCCTATTGTGCTATTGGATCTATTTTCTGAAGGAAAAACCTCAGGACAGGTGTAGTGAAATGATGTATATTAGGTCACATAAGTCATTGGTCAGACCTGGAATGAGCCACCCTTGCACTTTTCAGCCCAATTTTAGTGTCTATGGTCACTTTGATAACAGAAGTTGAGGATGACTGAGCTCTAGACCCAGTTTTCTCCAAGTTGATTTTTTTTCCCAAGAATACTAATGTATTAGAAATTAGTCACAAATGAGCAAACATCATGCATGGCTCCCTAAACCAATTAACATGTCAGGTCTAATTTACCATTAGACAAATAATTTGAAATATTTGCAAAAGAGCAGCATGAGAATTTATTCTCTGCAATTAGACAGATATTTCAATAAATTCTTGATATTCCTTGAAGGAACTACCAACCAAGAAAGAACCATCCATTTTTACTGATTCTGCTTTGCATTAACACTGAGAAGATCCATAAATTTCAAATATAGGTATGAGAATGAAACTTAAGCATGCTATCAAATTAATATGCAAACCAGCCAGTCAATAGCGCTACCCATCATTATGACCCAACAGAGTAAAATGGCAAATCTTTAAAATTTGAAGTTCCAAAAGGTGGCAAAATATTCTTAACTATAATTAAAACATTTTTGAGCCTATCAAATAGACTAATTCAGAAATTTGTAATTTTTAAAATTATTAACTAAATCCTTTCCCACACAAATAATATCAAGTTTGTTTCCATTTTCTTCATCAGGAGTATTCATCAATCACTTTGATGATTAAAAAAGGCTGGAAAACACACTATAGTTTATATGATTTCAGTATCCCCATAATTTTCCTATTTTCCTGAACCTGAATAGATGGTCACCTAAAGGTTAGATTTAATGCTAAATAAAAGGACTATCATATCAAAATACATTTTTGTTACAGTTCATCTAGTATTCTAACTGGTATGTTATTTCTTTTTCATGATAGTAATATAGTATGTACACATGCTGATTCTCAATGATGAACCCCTGAAACTTACACATATTATAATTCAATGTTATTTCAATTTAAAAAAATAAAAATTATTTGTTAAAGTGAAAATACTACCCAGAATCAGTTGAAAAACTAGGCTACTATCTAGCCAATATTATCTATTATTTAGATAATAACTGAGTTGTGAGACGTGCTAGTGAATGGATTTCACAGGGTTTAACTCCATCACGTTGGGGGCTCTCAAACTCTGGGACACTGGATAATCATATTTTGAAGGAGATCAGAAAGATTCAGCAAACCCACAAAGACTTTCCAGAAGTTGAAGTGTAAGATGTTCAAAAAGAGAAAAAAAATAAGACTAGAAATATTTTGAAAATAATTTCACTTACTTTGTAAATCTGCCCTTACTTGGTCTGGATATCACACAGAGACACCCCAACTTATCAAAGTCACATACATCTAGGTCTTCACTTTTACAAAAGGCCTACATCAGTGTCTCTTCCCTAGAACTGAAGGAAATTGAAATCTCAAGAGGCTGTTTGGTTTTACGACAAAGGACTAAAAGCAAAATCTGTGAGCCCAAACTCAGTGTTGCTTTGCAGCAATCAAGATAGTGTACACACGCTACAGGGCAGCTGTGAGGCTCCCTACACTTCAGAGAGCTACATTTTATTATTATTATTATTATTATTATTATTATTATTATTATTATTATTATTATTATTATTATTATTACTCTATATTCATAGAATCAAATGGTTGGAATGAACTTTATGTTTTTATCCAATTGATTTGTTTTCTTATATTATTGTTCACTTTTTTAAAATATCAAAATGGTAATTTCTTTTTTCATTATTATAAAATAATTTATTTATAAGTTTCACATTTTTGTAGTTCCAGGGGTTCGCCCACTGCCTTCCCTCCCTGACCATTCCTACCCTCTCCCACCTCCCCATGCCCGAGTTGAATACTTTAGTTTGGTTGTTAGCTTGTTTTGACTTTTCCTCGTGGCTTTTTGTTTATTTCTCCTATGTCCCATATATTAGTGAAATCATTTAGTTTCTTTTTCTTTCTGACTTGTTTCTGCTAATATGATTTTTTCTAAGTATATGCATGTTATCATAAAATCATCACATTTTTCATTTTTTATTGATGAGTAATATTCTATTATGTGTATATACCACATCTTTTTCATCCTGTCATCTATCGTGTGACATACGGGTTTGTTGTTCACTTTTGATGATGTCTGATTTCTCCCCTCAGGTGTGGTCCTCATACTGCTTTTATGATCACAGTACTCATAATCCATCACCATGGTCTCTTGAGCTCTCTTCTCTCCTGTTTTGATCCCTCTTCTTGCCGCTTCCATGCCTCAGATCTGTGGTCAGCTTGTTGCAAGTTCTTTCTTTTCCCTGACTTTTCCTTTGTCCAGTTCCTCTGTATTCCATATTTAAGAGAAATTATCTGCTATTCATACCCAGAACTATGTTATATGGGTTGTATATTTTTCATGTCATTCCTGCTTTTACTATATGTTAGTGTTATTTTTGGTTTCATCTAGTGTTTGAGATGATGTGGTAGAAATTTTTTCTATGCAACAAAATCTCATTTTACTACACTTTTCCATGATGTAAAACATTCATATAAAATGAAGACATACCTTAAAGAGTTTAAATTTCTCTATCTAATGTGTCCTAGATGAAGTCATAATTTCCAGTGTTGATATTATGATCATTTCTACTGTCATTTATGTACTGTGCTCACATTTATTCTTTTCCTTTATCATATACGTATTGAGCATCCACCTTGTGCCAAGTCACTCAGTCTATGGCAGTGACTAGACTCTGTCCTCCTGAGACATACAATGATTAAAAGATACAGTGTCCTTATCTTCCTGGAGCTTCTAGTGTCAAATGGATTATTTCATTAATTTAGTATTTATTATGTTGTTCATTTTAATGTTTGTTTGTCAGGACTATCAGTTTCTTGGGACCAGAAATGTTATCAGACTCAGCATAGAAAAGTGTTTGGAGCCTAAATTCACAATGAATATCAAATAATTCACTGTAAAGATCTTCTGTGGGCTTGTTTGGGAAGTCAAGCCAGCCAGCTTCTAGCAGATTATTATAGATTTTTAAGAACAAGGGGTTTTCTAGTACAAGAAAAATATAATGCCATAGGCCCTTTGAAATTTAACCTCCAAAGTCAATATCCCAGTAATCCTTTTGTTATTACACATGGCCCTGATGTTTCTTGGGTAAGTTTGCCAAGATAAAGCATTGTATAATGTTTAGTTCATTAGTTTTAAAAAAAGGTACGAACATAATAGTAATGAAAACATTTACAAATATAAGACTAACAAAAAACATGTTATTCCTGAGAGCTTTGCATTGGAGAGCTCAAAATCTGCCTAAGAATCTAGAACAATCTTGGACTCCAGTGCATCCATTTAAGTGAAGGATAAGTAGACACAGAATACAGCAAGGAAAGCTACAATATGTCCCTATACTCATGAGTCTAAAGGTGGAAGGAGAAGTAAGGTGATTTTAAGCATCTGTTACAGACCACCAATTCCCAGATTTATTTTCACCTTCTGAGAGGGGGAAGCTGACCACTAACTTAAGTATGTATTCTGTAATATCTCATGCTTGAAATTCCCTTCAAAAAAGGAAATAGTGATAGTGTATAGCTATTAAGAACAGGGGCCGGGAACTACGGTGTGAGAGGCTGCCCCGCAGCACAGTAACCTGGAAGGGCCCAGTCACACAGGACTAACTCCTGTTGCGTAGGTAACACACCTACGGGATAGGTAGGGTCTGGCGTGGCGTTCTATATCTCAATGGTCTTCAGGCAGGGCTTGGACTGATTTTATTAAAGACTGAGTTTTAACCATCTGGAAACTGACTGCTCAAAGCACAATGGCCTGGAAGTTCCCTGGTGCAGACTAGGGAAACAAGGACACTGACTACCTAAATCTGTCAAGACACCCCAACCAAAAAGGTTTATATGACAAACCCTGGACATACTACTAAATAAAGCCATCTGCTTGGGGGCACTGAGAAACATTTAAACTCCATCAATCTAAAAGAGGAGAAACAACAAAAAAAGAAGATAGACAACACAATAGATGTGGTTTCTTTCTTTTTTTCTTTCTTTCTTTTTTTTTTTTTTTTGAAACTATTTCTCTTTATTTTTGCAAGTGGAACCACAGGCTCATGCTGCCCAGGGTACCATGGACTCAAGCAATCCCTAGCCTCAGCTTCCCAGGTAGTTGGGATTACAGGTGCATGCCACCACACCCAGCTATATTATTTTGGAACTAGGTCTCACTACATGCCCCCAGCAGGACTCAAACCATAATCCCTGGCCCTGATCATGACTTCCTAGGCTGCCACTTACAGACATGCATCACCCTGTAGTTTCTAATGAAACCACATCTATGCACCACATCCACTGACTAAAGGAACTTGTCCCCCAGAATAGTTAACAGAAACAAGATATATCTTCCAGAGCAGCAAAAACACAAAGGAATAAATAACCACAACTTGGTCGGCTTCACCTTGCCATCTAATTCTAGAACAGCGTGAATCAATACGTACAGCAATTCTGGAGGGAAAACACAGGAAGGAGGAAGAATACAAATACTCAAGCAAGCCCTCAGAAGACTAACTCACCACCAAAGGATAAATAATCTGCATAAACCAAATGGAGGACATGGAAGAAATACTATATGTGATGTGCCAGACAAAAAATTCAGAATCGACTTGTTAAAAGAATTAAAGGAGGCAAGGGAAGATGGGAAAAAAAGGGAAAGCAAGAGATCAGAAACTTTCAATGATCTAAGACAAGTAGAAAAATATAAAAAATGCAGCAATATGAGCAATGTCATTGATGAACAAAAGAATGAGGTTGAAACTCTAAATAAGAAGCTGAAAGAGACAGAGTTCTAAGGGGAACAATAGAACAATAGATCAAAAATGCAGGGAAAAGCCAGGAAAGCAGATCAGAAGAAATAGAAGAGTGAATTAGCAAACCTGAGGACACAGAAGTAGAGAGGATGGAGAGAGAAAAACAAAATAAAAAGACAGAAGAAAAAATATGAGATCTGTCAGATACCCTAAAGAAAACAAATCTAAGAGTAATTGAAATCCAGAAGGAGAAGAGTAAGACATAGGATCTGAAAGGCTTGTCAATGAAATAATGGAGCTGAATTTCCCAAATCTGAAGAAAGAAATGAAAATAGACATATAAAAAGCAAAAAGGACCCCTGCTGCGGACCGGCCGGGCGAGGGCGCAGGCTGCAGAGAACCAGAGTTTAGCTGGGCAGGAAAGACATAGGGCCGGTGATTGGCAAACAGACACACACTCAAGGGGTGATGAATCTGCTGCGATTTATTTGAGGTTTTCATGGATATATATAGTGTTTTAGGCGATTACATCAGCATTCTATGAGTATATGCAATTAACATATCAACAGATTGCAGATTTATCTTAGGTGTAACTTAAACATTTTACCTAACAACATAACATTCTCAAAAGCATTCCAAAACAATCATCTATTTTACTTTGTTATCCCTTCACTGAGACTCCACCAAGGTAAATAGGATTTACTCTCTCATTTTTATGGAAATACTCTGACCACAGGGCTTTTTAGAATTGTTTAGTAAATCAGAAGATGACCTCAACAACTCCCCTGCCTGGGGTCTGGGAGCAGCTCCCTAAAGGTCCCCTGTGAAGGTCAGCTCCCAAAAACACCCCTCCTGTGGGGGCAGAGAGCTTTGCCCATGGGTGCTTTCGCCCCATGGGTCCCCCATTTCAGGTCAGCTCCCACAGACCCCAAACTACTTTAATGAAAGAAAAAGCACAGCAAGACACATCATAGTAAAACTTTCAAGAGCCAAAGATAAAGAAAAAATTGTGAGAATAACAAGAGGAAACAGATAGCCTACAAGAGAAAACCCATTAGACTGACTTCAAATTTCTCAGAAGAGACACTCCAAGCCAGGAGAGATGGGGCCACATCTTCAAAACACTCCAAGACAAAAAAGTGCCAGCCAAGAATACTCTACCCAGCAAAACTGTCCTTTCTTTATAAAGGAAAAATTAGAACCTTCTTAGACAAACAAAATCTCCAGAAATTTGCTACCACCAAACTCCCACTCCAAGAACTCCTGCAAGAATCCCTAAGACCAAAACCTGCAAAAGAATAAAAACAACAAACATTTTTTTGAAAATGAAGAAACTAAAGCAACCCCAAATGATCACCAGGAACCCAATGTTAAAACCTCAAATATCACTCTAAATATCAATGGGCTAAACTCATCAGTCAAAAGAAACAGAGTTGCAAAAAGTATTAAAAGACAGAATCCAACATTCTGCTACCTCCAAGAAACACATCTGATTCCAAAAGATAAGCATAGATTAAGGGTAAAAGGATGGAAAACAATTCTACAAGCAAATGGCCCTCCCCCCAAAAAAACGCAGGGGTAGCCATTCTTATAGCAGACAAAGCAGATTTCAAAAAAAAAAAAAATGACAAAGGATAAAGAAGGTCACTACCTAATGGTTCAAGAGTCAACCCCTCAAAACACATAACAATTATCAACATATACTCACCAAATGTGGGTGCACCAAGATTCATAAGACAGCTACTAAGAGAACTGAAAACAAATATTGGTGAACACACATATGTAGTAGGAAACTTTAACACCCCACTCTCAACAAAGGACAGATCAAAAAAACAAAAGCTACACAAGGACGCAAAAGTCTTAAAAGAAGACCTAGACAAAATGGACCTAATAGATATCTACAGGACACTACACCCACAAGGAAAAGAATACACCTCTTCTCAAATGCATATGGATCATTCTCTAAAATTGACCACATACTAGGCCACAAGGCAAACTTGAATAAATACAAAAAAACTAAAATAATACCAACTTTCTTCTCAGATCATAAATGTATCAAACTAGAAATCAACAATGAAAAGAAAGCAAGAAGAGCAACCAACACCTGGAGACTGAATAACATGCTACTAAATGAAGAATGGGTAATTGAAGAAATTAAAGAAGAAATTAAATCTACATCGAAACAAATGACAAAGACACAGCATTCCAAAATGTCTGGGACACAGCAAAAGCATATCTAAGCAGAAGGTTCATAGCAATACAGACCCATATCAAAAAGCAAGGAAATAACCAAAGAAATAGTCTTATCTCCCAAATTGAAAAATTAGAACAAGAGCAAAAGAAAAATCCCAAAACTCAGCAGAAGACAAGAAATAATAAAAATAAAAGAAGAAATAAATAACCTAGAAACCAAAAAGACTACCCAGAAGAGCAACAAAGCCAAAAGCTGGTTCTTTGAAAAAATAAATAAAATTGATAAACCCCTTGCAATGCTCACAAAGGAAAGAGAGAGAAAATTCAAATAAACAGGATCATAAATGAGAGAGGAGAAATTACAATAGATACAAAATAAATCCAAACATAATAAGAGATTACTATGAATAATTATATAGAAATAAATGCAACAACCTGAATGAGATTTAGAAAAATACAACTATCCAAAATTAAACAAGAAAGATGTAGAGAACTGAAATAAACCAATTATAAGCAGCAAGATAGTAGTCATCAAAACTCTACCTAAAAACAAGAGCCCAGGACCAAATGGCTTTAGTAATGAATTCTACCAGACATTCAAAGATGAAATAACTCCTGCACTACTAAAACTTCTCAAAAAAATTGAGAAAGAAGGAAAACTGTCAAACACATTCTAAAAAGCAAACATTAGACTCATACCAAAACCAAATAAAGACAGTACCAAGAAAGGAAAGTATAGACCAATTTCTCTAATGAACACAGACACAAAAATTTTAAACAAAGTCCTGGCTATTCAAATTCAACAATGCATAAAAAGCATTATTCACCATGACTAAGTGGGATTTATCCCAGGACCACAAGGATGGTTCAACATCCGGAAATTGATTACCATAATATACCATAACAAAGAGAAAAACAAAAACCAAATGATCATATCAACAGATGCAGAGAAAGCATTTGACAAAGTCCAGCATCCATTCATGACAAAATCCCTTGAAAAACTAGGGAGTAAAGGAACATACCTCAACATAAGAAAAGTCATCTATGGGACGTCTATGGCAAACATCATCCTAAATGGAGAAAAACTAAAATCATTCCAATTAAGATCTGGAACCAGACAAGGATGCCCACTCTCCCCGCTACTTTTTAACATTGTACTGGAAGTTTTAAGTAGGGCAATAAGGCAAAAGAAAAAACATAAAAGAGATACAAATAGGAAAAGAGGAACTGAAGCTATCATTATATGCAGATGACATATTCACTATATAGTGAACCCTAAAAAATCCACAGAATAACTACTTGAAATAATAAGTAATAAATAACTACTTGAAATAATAAACCAGTTCAGTAAGGTAGCTGGATACCAAATCAACACACAGAAATCGGTGGCTTTCCTATACGCAAAAAGCCAAATAGAAGAAGAAGAAATCAGAAAAACCATCCCTTTTACCATCGCACAAAAAAAGTTAAATACTTGGGAATAAGCCTAACAAAATATGTGAAAGAACTATACAAAGAAAACTTTAAAATGCTGCTAAAAGAGATAGAATAAGACATAAGGAAATGGAAAGATAGTCCCTGCTCATGGGTTGGAAGAATTAATATCATCAAAATGGCCATCCTACCAAAAGCAATCTACAGATTAAGTGCAATCTCAATAAAAATCCCAATGACATTCTTTAAAGAGATGGAACAAAAATTACAGATATTCATGTGAAATAACAAAAGACCATGAATATCAAAAAAACCTGACCAGAAAAAATGAGAATGGAGGTATTACAATTCCACTTCAAACTATACTACAAAGCCATAGTAATTAAAACAGCTTGGTACTGGTACAAAAACAGACAATCAGACCAATGGAACAGAATTAAGAGTGCTCTGAAATTAAGTTCAACATATATAGTCAGCTAATCTTCAACAAAGAGTGAAAAACTTACACTGGAACAAGGACAGCCTTTTCAATAAATGGTGCTGGGAAAACTGGTCTAAAACATGTGAAAAAAATGGACCAAGACAGGTCCCTCACACCATGTACTAAAATCAACTCAAAATGGATTAAAGACTTGGATGTAAGACAGCAAACCATAATATACATAGAGGAAAATGTGGGCAAAACCCTCTATGAGTTACAATCCAGAGATTCATGTCTGGATACATCTATAGCTGGTAAAAAAATGAAGGAAATATAAACAGCTGGAACTACATCAAACTAAAAAGCTTCTGTACAACAACAGACAACAGAGAAAACAAAAAGAAATCCAACCGAGTCGGAAAAAATTTTTGCCCTCCATACAAGCGATAAGGGTCTGATAATAAAGATATACAAAGAACTCACACAACTTAACAAAAACAAAGTGAAAAACCCGTTTAAAAATGGGGAGAAGAATTAAAAAGACACTTTTCCAAAGAGAAAATACAAGTGGCCAACAGACACATGAAAAAATGTTCAACATCACTAGCAATCAGGGAAATGCAAAACCACAATGAGATACCACTTTACACAGTAAGAATGGCCCACATCCAAAAATAGGGCAACAGCAAGTGTGGGTGAGGATATAGAGAGAAGGGAACACTCTTACACTGCTGGTGGGAATATAAACTGGTCCAACTTCTATGGAAAGCTGTGTGGAGGGCCCTCAAATATATGAAAATGAAACTACCATTTGAGCCAGAAATTGTGCTCCTGGGAATCTACCCAAAGGAGACCTCAATGCTTGTACAAAGGGACACCTGTGCTCAGATGTTTATTGCAGCACACTTTATAATTGCAAGGACATGGAAGCAACCGAAATATCCCAAAACAGATGACTGGATGAAAAAGATGTGGTATATATACACAATGAAATATTACTCATCAATTAAAAATGACAAATTGGATGACATTATGATAACACAAATGGACTTAAAAGAAATCTTATTAGCAGAAACAAGTCAAAAAGAAAAAGACAGAAACCAAATGGTTTCACTATTATATACATGGGAAAAATAAACAAAAAGCCATGAAGAAATATCAAAAAAGCTACCAACCAAATTAAAGTACACAACTCGGGGGTAGGGGGTTGGGACAGGGTGGGAATGGTTAGGGATGGTGGGGGGTGAACCCCGGAGTTTACAAAGTTGTGAAATTTATATATAAATAACTTTTTTAATTTTCAAAAAAGAACAAAGACTATTTTCTGTGTGTGGTTTCTTTTTCTGTTGTCCTTTTCAATCCCAGGTTGTTATTACACAGAATATTATGTCTCTGATCACATCCTTCTCTTTAAATTCTGATTATATATACTTTTTTTGCAGCTTACTCCCTTACAAATGGCTTAAGTGGTCTATCAGGTCAAGCTTCCCTGTTTCTTTTTTTAAATATATTTTTCCACAACTAATTTTTTCACATATTAATTAATTAAATAAGCAGCATTCACTAGTATATATGTTTATGTTCTTTTTTAAATATATTTTTCCACAACTAATTTTTCCCATATTAGTTAATTAAATAAGCAGCATTCACTAGTATATATGTTTAGGGGTGTTCACATGAGTATGGTGCTATAAGGATCAATGACCCTTGGATAACCTAGAAATTATAGACCAATTAGATACTACATGTTAGAAAATAATTTTCTCAGAGCTTTTTGAAAGCCTATAGTGTGGGAACAGGAAGGCTGATTCTATTTTCTGCCCAGGAGTTTAACCATATAAAAAGCTTCAGCATCATTAAATAGCTTTGATTTTACACATACAGAGATGTGACATATATTAAATGGAAGTAGGAATTTGAAGTAGAGACTATGGCCACATCTATGGTGAAGATAGCAAAAATTTTTCATTCTGATCTTTTATGTGCAGCTTAAGCCAAAATCTGTGAAAGGCTCTCATTTGAAGAAAGACGTTCCTTGTTCTTTCCTCAGCTAGATGATGACATTTTGGAAAAAAAAGATAAAAATTAGTTCAGCATGTATTGTAACTGCAGAGTCTTCTGATAGTAAACTTGAGAATCAGTCAAATGTGAGCTAATCTAAATGACTGACAATAAAATGTCAGAATTAGTAGCCCTTGCTGAAAGCATAACACTTTACAAAACTGTCAAGAACAGGACTCTTTGGGGCAATTGTGATCACTCTGTGAACAGCAACTGCACTTCAGAAATAGAAATATATGTGCATTTTTCCTTTTGCAAAGGAGAAGCTTATTTAAAGACCACAAGACTCTGAGTCTCACCTTCCTCCTACAGGATATCAATAGCACAAGCTCCAAGGGTGTGTAGACAGCAGGATAAACACAGGGGCACCAACACCAAACACACACACGCTAACACACTCAGCTAGCATATCTCTTGTTACTAGCTGGGTGCAACTTGTTCATTAACTATTTCTTTTATTTTTCTCCTGGGACATAATCTTTTGTTCTCAGAGAGTTCAAGTTCAGCTTTTCCTTGTTGAACCCAAACCCATTTGTTAATTCCAAGTTAAACAGCTCTCCCTGCAGGATCCAAAGGTCAGTGTTGGGCAACTAATTCCCTATGTTTGATTCCTTTGATTTCAGCCAACCCAATTTTAATTGAGTTCCCTGGCTCTAATTTTTTAAAAATAGTGTTTCAAATAGCAACACTGCTGCAAATCTGAAAGAATAATCAATAATCTAGTTTCTCCTAGGATGATTCTTTGCTTTTCTTATTTCTACCTTAAAAAAACCTCATACTGAAATCAACTGGTTCCAGAAAGGATTATTAATCTCTTTCTTCTAGATTCAGTCATATTTTTCACTTTCCCTATATCTTTTCTGCTTTTAATTTTCTTATAAAAGAGGCCAAATACAGGTTTCTCAATTTCATTATTTTTGAAGGCCAATTAAGTTACTATTATTCTCATATCTAAAGAGTGTTCCATCAAACCCACTTAATATAGGACCAGGGTTTTCAGTGGGTTGCATTATATGTATCTTTAGAAGCTGAAAATTGCCTCATGGCTTTGAAAACTAGTCCTACTTTAAAATGCTCTTAAAGAGCAATACATTTAAAAGAATATCATCAAATTCTTTTCAATTTGAACTTCACCACCTGATTTGTCTTCCTTGTGAATTCTAATATTAATATCTTTGACCCAGTTGTAATTAATCTTTAAATAGTTTGTGTCACTAAAGATAAAGATGTCAGTTCCAACATCAGTTATGTTGCATTCACACTTAGGCCAAGGATTCCCAAATGTTTTTGGTGCCCGTTAGTGTTCTTAAAAATTATGGAGGATCCCAAAGAACTTTTGTTATGTTGTTTATATCATTTAGTACTAATTTTATTAGAAATGAAAACACAGAAGTCTTAAGAACATTAATTAGTAGCATATAATAATAATAAATTCCCTAACTGCTAACACAAACAACAACATATTTTAATAAAACATTACTGCATTTTTCATAAGAAAAAAGAGTTTCATATTTTTGCCATTTCTTTGATATGTAATTAATAAAAGTTGGAATATTTTATCTACTTTTGCATCCAATCTGTTGTGATATCGCACTTCATGCTGCTTCCTGAAAACTCTACTGCATACTTGTGAGAAAATAAGAGAAATAACAGCATGAAAAGTAACATTAGAAAAACAAACAACTGCAAAAACATAGTTTTGACCTCAAGAATTTCCTAAAAGGCACATGAACCTCACCTGGAGTCCCCAAACCACACTTTGAGAACTACTATTTATTCTAAGAAGGAAGTAAAGTTTAAGTTCAATATTGAAAAGTAGTAGATAGTAAATAAAGTATCATCTATGTAAGTAAGTAGGAGATGACAAAGTTGTGTTAATGTTGAAGCAAATATGCTGGCAACTAGCTGGTAAAATTTTGGTGAGATTATATACTTGGAATAAATTATAAGCAGGGTTGAAGGTTTTATTTGATATAAGCACTGGATGGTATGGAATGGTATAGTGTGCCAGGAAATATGTCTGTTTTTTCTTCTCTGCATTTCTGTAGGGAATGATCACCCTCCACTGTCAAAGGCTATTTTCCATTTTCCAAGATCACATTGTGTGTTCTTATGAATATTATTTTACACATATCTCAGCTCCAAGTATAACTGCCCCTTTGTTCCCAACCATATTCACAAAGATATTGGTCTTACAAAGTAAATAAAAAATCAAAATGACAAGAAAAAGCCAGCATACAAGCAAAATATTGATACAAAATGCACTATAACTTCCATTGTGAAAAAGACAACTCTGGAATATCATCAAGTTTTATTAATTTTCATTCAGTGAATTTCAATTTGACATCATAATTTTCCATTATCTGATTTCCCAAGTTGCTGATGCTTCTTTTTTTCTGCTATGGAAACAAAAAACACCTAAATAAACTTGCCGACAATGAAATTAGATGTTTTCCTAGGATGATTTACTATGGCCTTATCCCCACCCCTTGATCATTTTCTTCGCAGGTTTTTGATTTCAGGAAGGGCAACACCAGTGAAAAGGGGTATACTTTCCAAGTCTGTAAATGGGGAGAAGTCTGATTTGTTATAGTAGGTCCTGCTTTAAGTGGCCAAAGCTCTCTTTTCACTGTTATTCAGAAATCATAAGAAAGATACTGTTAAGTCATATAAGGAATACTTGCTGTCCTGTTTTTTAAAACAGTATATTTAGAACTGAAATTTTTCCACCGAAACAATGATTACATTGAGAATTTTTTTCATATGGTTTTCAGGTAATGAATAGCAGTGGTCTCCTAAAAAAAATCATGGTGGTAATGGTAGTAGTGGTGGTGGTAGTATGTGTGTGGGGGGGGGAGAGAGAGAGAGAGAGAGGGAGGGAGGGAGGGAGCGAGGGAGAGAGAGAGAGAGAGAGAATATGATTTTGTTGCCAGGTTAAGAAACTATGCCAAAAATGACTGACTGGACTAACTTATTCAAAACCATTATGTGGTTTAGGATAAGAAAAGTCAATATTTTTTTGAGCAGCCCAATGTAATAAATTGCATTTGGAGGGCTTTACATTTCTGTGCAAACTTTCAACCAGATTTAATTGGAAGTGTTCCTCATATAGCCCAGGGGCAGTCTTAAAAACAGAGCAGTAGATTAACACCATCTTTAAAAGTCAGGAGGTCTTCTTTCCTCCTGGGGGAGACTTTTCCAGACATAAACCTGGACTGACATATGGCAGAAAGAAGTCTCCCTCTCCTCACTCCTGTGACCTTCTAGTCTTCCTCATCCCATAGTTGTCCATTGTTTCCTCTACATTCCCTTCATTTGCTGACAATCTTCCACCCTACCTCAACCATCAGTAAAACCTCTATCAGAAGCAAGGTTTACATGAAAAAATAACCTATCAATCAGATGTTTCCTGGAAATTTTTGAGGACTGAAATAGGATCTTAAGTACCTAAGCTGTTTTCTAGACAAACAAGATGCTCAAATAGGTGTTTGCAGCTTTTGTCAGACTACATAGTTAGAAGTAAACTTGATAGTAGATATGAATGCAAAAACATTTTTGCTTTTTTTCTAGCCAGTGAGCTTATTTTTCATGTAGCAATTCACAATTTGCCAATTTAGCTGCTTAATCTAGGATCTGGCAGTGTCGACATAGCCATGTTGCAAGCGATCATATGCAAATTAACAACAGACATTTATATGGAGGATAGCAAATATGTCTAATCTTTGTTATTCTCTCCACTCCCCCTTACCTTCACATCCTCTCTAAATATCAGTGTAGTTCCTGCAAGTGTCTTATGAAAACAACAGGCAGGTTTAAACATCAGCAGTTTCAAGTTAGCAAGATAAAGTTTGAAAATGGGAAGTAATACAAAAAAGCGAGAACTTGTCTTCCAGAATTTTGTGTTTTTCCCTCATAATATTTACATTGTGTACAGAAGATTTGCAAAATAGAAACCAGAATATTTTGATTAATCACACGAAATATAAGAGATGGCAGTGTTTGCCAGAGGAAAACTCAATATATGAAACATCAAAATGTGTGGCAAAAAAACCCAAATATTGATGTAGCCTCAATATTCTCAGCACGTCTAGATTTTGAATGAACATTTTATTTTCTTGTCAGTGATTCAGAATTTCCACTGCTACTGTTGAGTAATAAGGGAAAAGCATGCCAACTGGGAGAAAGCTTTATTTTAAGGTTGAAGGCATGAAATAAGCACTAAGAAGACAATTGTACACCTGTTTTCAAGAGTAAAAAGGCATCTCAAATCTGCTTTGCTTTTGAAAATTTGGCCAAGGAGTGTATTTCAAAGGCCCAATAGCCCATAACATTATTCCCAGGGCTCTGTGCTCTCTGCCTAATTGGGCTTCTACACATTTGCATAAGTGTGATACTTCATGATTAATGCATAAGACCCAGCATGGAACCCAGTATCAATTTGTCTATAGAGGTCCCCCCATCACACACATTGAAAACAATCATTGTGCCTAAAATATAATCCATTATATTTGTAGGTATGACTGCACTATAGAATGTCAGACCACTTAAATGCCATGACAAAACCTTCACAAAATCCCAAACCTCTTCCATGTGAGAAGGCAGACCCTGCCAACTTGGGGCCACCACTCACACCAGAAAAGGTTTATTTGCAAAACAAAGTGTCCAAGCCACGGATTTTTTCCCACTTTGGTCATGCACTTGATAAAAAAGAGGAGGAGAGTGAGTATTAAAATAACCAGTCAGTGATTACTTTTGGATTACAAAATAAAGGATAGTTCTGCCCTTGGCACCACCAAGCCCTAAATAAGAGCATTGATGACTTCCAGAATGACGACGCCATGATAGTGCAGGTGGAATTAATCAACAAGGCTTGAAGGTGTTGAACTTCAAGAATAAAATCAATTCTAGCTGAGATGGACTGCCACACAATTAAGGAGTGCAACTGTTGGTGTGAGCCCAGGTGTTCCGAAGGGTGTTGCTTTTCCTTCTTTGCTGCCTGGGTGGCCTTAATTAAGCAGGAATTCTTCTCCCATGGGGGACCTAGAAACCTGGAATTCACAGGCAGACTTCTATGTGGGGGATAAAATCGGAAGCCCTTTTTGAGAGCGCTCTCTCTGAAAGAATCTGTGCTTTAAAAAAAAAAATTATCCATAATTAATATAAGGGGAGGGGAATAAGCAAGTTAGAATAAACCAATCTGTGAAAATGAAGAGGAACCATCTGAGATCCTCTTCTTTGCCCATGCAACTTCCCATATTTTCTGTGACCTGTTTCTCCTGCTTCATGATAATTCATGAACATTTCCTGCAAAGTGCATTTATGCTTATTTAATAACCTGTAGAGATTTTGTGGTATCATGTTATATGGATTATCAACTTGCAAAAATTCTCCCATTATTTTTTAAAAATCATTACATAAAAGTGTTAGATTGTAGGCATCTTAAGGACAGAGACCATCTTGGTCATAACTATGTTGCTAGTTTTAATGGCAACAGTGGCACCTGTTTAATAAAATGTGTTAAATATTTGAATGAAAACTATAGGGAAAATTGTAATCTTTTGTGGGATTTCTGAACTTAAATTTGCATAAAAATTGCATATTTATCTCCAAAAGTACCATTTTATATATGCCCAAAGTATATGCTATTAATTCTATTTTGTCAACTATGGTATTACAGAACTACTAAATTTTTCCTAACATAATTAATGAGAATGTATGCTTTGTTATTTTTAACATTAATTTTGAAGAATGTTAGTGATAGGGTGTGCCCCCCCCCCTCCTGTTTAAGATTGCAGATTTTAAGGACAGGTAATATTAAAATGGGGGAATGACCTTAGCTGGAATTTCCCTTCAGGGGACCCAGGGGGAAGAAAGAAGTGAAATAGTCAAGGTGAAACAGATTTCCTGGAAGGTGGGAAATCAGGGTATATAAAGGGTGTGCAAACAAAGAAGGAGGGTTCATTTCAGGATTCAATTGGATTGGGATTCTAATATGGAGAGGAGATGGGAATCGGCCATCTTGTAAAGATGTGAGCCATGTGAGCTTGGCCATGTGGCCACCGAGGGCCTGCAACCCTCGGCTGGCCCAGACTGGCAGCATGTGTGCTGAATGCAGTTAAGGAGTTTGCAGATTTGAACTCCGTGTTGGAGTTTGCTTTGCTGAGTTTGATTTGTGTCTGAAAGAGGCCGTGCAAAAGTTAGGCCTGA